>CAMOHE010052843.1:2057-35259 GCA_946598075.1 Artocarpus hirsutus | reverse complement strand
AATTGGTACACCCCTCATACACTGGTGTCTCTGCATCATTCATCATTGTCTCAAATAAATCCAGACGGTGCACAAAGTGTTCTTCTAAATCATTGACCATGTCAACCATATTGTCTTCATCCTCCATTTTATCCTCCACAATAGATTGCTTTTCTTTATTTAGTAAGGTTTGATTGAAATTAGACTCGCCATAAAAATGCCACGTTTGATAACTACTTATGATTCCATTTTGAAATAAATGTCCTCTAACAATTGTAATTGGATGCAATCTATGGTTTCCACATTGAACACAAGGACATCAAATTTTATCACCATTTGCATGACTTTTGGCAAAATCCAAGAACTCTTCTACACCATTCACATACTCTTCAGACAATCGAAAATCCCACATCCATTTCCTATCCATTTTGCAATTCCTAAATCAAAATAATAAATAGCAATTATTCAATTAAAATTAATTTCACAATTTATATATATACCCACGCCTACATATATTGATTAATCATAAAAAAAAATCACCCGGCCATCGTAAAATAAACAAGTTACACATACTCATTATAAAACGAAGAAATCATACCCATGATCCACAATTCAAACTTCACGAAATAAACAACAAAATGAACAACTATTTATCAACTTCACGGAATAAAGAAAAAAATCAACAACTATTTATCAATTTCGGATTAATTATACAATACAATCAACAACTATTTCTCACTTTCTACAAAAAAAACTTACAATTTGGGCTGAGATTAAGGAGTGTGGAGGCGGAGAGAGACGGCGGCGGTTGATTCGGAAGGGTCTGTGTTTGTATTTGTAAAGTGTGTTTCTAAAATGTACTGTTTGAATGCCGAGGATGGGAAGGGGTTTAAATGAAGCTACCACGACAGTTTTCTAAAAAAACCGTCATGGAAGAGACCACGGAGCTACCACGACGGTTTTTGGAGAAAACCGTCGTGGTAGCTCTAATCTACCACAACGGTTTTGTCAAAAAACCGTCATGGTAGCTCCTAGTCTCTTATCTTCGACACTTACGACCGCGGAGGAAAATTAAAGCTACCACGATGGTTTTTGGAGAAAACCGTCGTGGTAGTTCTAATCTACCACGACGGTTTTCTCCAAAAACCGTCATGGTAGCTTTAATTTTTCAACACGGTTTTTTGTTTTAAGTCTTGAAGATACCACGACGGTTTTCTAAAAAAACCGTCGTGGAATACTAGAGATACCACGTCGGTTTTTGGAGAAAACCGTTGTGGTAGCTAATCTACCATGATGGTTTTCTCCAAAAACCGTCGTAGTATCTCTAGTATTCCATGACAGTTTTTTCAAAAAACCGTCGTGGTATCTTCCCACCTTCTCACGACGGTCTTCGTTTTCACGGGCATAACTTGCCGCGCATTTTTGCCCTTTCCACGACGGTTTTTGGGAAACGGTCGTGTAATCAATATTTTCTTGTAGTGTTTATAGACCAATCATTGGAAACCTAGAATATTAAGCAATTTCTTATTCTAATTTTTTAAATATAATTCGTTATGTCAGCAAACCAAAAATGTGGAAACTAAAAAATAACATTAGTTGGGAAATTTAATAGGCAATTGACCCCATAAAGAACTAGAAATTGAATTCTTAATAAATTTCTAGAAATATGAAATTGTAATATGTATGCATGGTAATGTTGCCATAACTCTTTACCTAACCACCATTAGAGATTTATATATATGTGCTAATTTAATTAGTAGATATGATTACTTCATACAAAGTAAGAAAATAAAACATAAAATCCTTTCTGATCATGTATGTTAGATTGTCCGAGTCATTCAACAATAATGCATATGTAGTCGTATTTAACTGCGGACTTTGTTTGCGACAATTTATTGGGGATGCATACCAAAGAAAATTCTACAAATAGATTGATCTATAGACAAGAGTAATAAGAAACAAAATTAAACATTTGTTTCTTGACCTACGTAGTGCCTCCTAGCGAGTGATATATTTATTTTGGTTTCTTATGCAATATATGTATAGAATACATATAGGGATATGCAAAAAGGGTAGACAAGTTTTCTGTTTAAGCACTTCTTGTTGACACTTTATGAGGCAAAACGCAACCTTTCACCAAAAAACGTCTTAATCTTATTCGTCAAAATGTCTTTAACATATTAGTTACACGTACTCCTCCACCATGAAATGTTACAAGGCTTTGGAGATAATGGTGGTTTACCTGTAAGCTTGCCGTTGGAGACTAAACATTGAAGCTTATTCGGCGGAAGAAAAAGTAGGTGATTTTTGTGTCAAAGTTTAGTAGTACTACATCTAGAACCATGTGCTTGGCCCTAAATTAAGAAAAATATATGATTGAAATCAACATATTAATTTGGTCTCATCGTATGAACATCATTTAGTTATATATACGCAATAGATGCTGCTCAGTAGTTCCATGAAACTAATTCAAAAGGAGAGTTTATTCATATATATATATATATATCGAAAGGGAGTAATATATCAAAATATTGCATCTGATAGGATTTGTTTTAACTAGCAACAAAAATTTTTAAATAAGAAGGAAAAGTCAACTAATGGGTCCTAGGAATCCATATTGAAGCTTCTTCTTATCATGATGATTTATTAATCTAAATAAATAATTCAGATTTGTGGTCGGAAGCTGATCATAGTTGGGGACAATTAATTATTTAACTTATATCATATTGCGAAAGATTCAATCATCTACTAAACAAATTATTGTTTGACTTTGAAATTCTTACACAGCCACCAGTTAAACAGTTCCAGTACTAGAAGAACTATTTATTTGTCGTCCTCTCTCTCCGAAATCATGCGTCTAATTTCCGTTCAGTTTGCTTAGTAAATTCAAGATTACCAACCAACCGAAAAGGTCAAGTCAACTCATCAAAATTGTAGTGCACTGACATTCTAGTTATAGAAAGACGTATCTTGAAATTGAAGCCAAAAATTTTGTGGTACGTCATTGAATTTAATTGCTTCACCGAAAATTTTGGAACACCAACACTTTTCAATGTATATGCGAGAATGACTAATTATATACATATAAAATCTATCTATCTCTCTCTCTCTCTCTCTCTCTCTCTCTGTGTGATAGAAAATATTCAAAAAGTCTTTCACCATGGAAAACGGTAGGCTTTTGGCTCCGGCCAGAAGTCTTTGCGTATATATGCATTAAAGACTATGCCGAAGTCAATCATATTCTCATTATTATAATTAGGGAGAAAGCATCAAAGAATAATATTCCTCACGAGTATCATGTATAAACCAAAATTTTTGAACAACTGGTGGGTGTTTACATTACAATAGTCTTCCTTTTAGGTATATATGAAACAAAGAATTCTTTGGATAATTAACAATTAAGTTATTCCTATATAAAAAAAAAAAGAAAATCGTTAAATTATTAGTCAAATTAATCTGAAATATTAAAAATGCAAAACTTAAGAGTCGTTAAAATTTACGGCTTGTAATATTAGAGTTGCTCCTTAACTTCAAAGCGGAATTCCCTCAAAACAAAAAAAAAGGTGAATTGTATATAGTAGAATTTCTATACCGTGTTAACATTAGGAGACTCTTTTTAGGTAATTATCATGTAAAAGGTAATATTTTAAACATAATAATTATTTTCTCTCATTTTATAGTTCTTGAGCATATATTTTGTGACGAGAATATGGATCTACGTAATCTCAATTAGAATAACTAATTATAGTAAAAGTATTTCATCTATGTACAACTTTTTCATTTTAGTTATTTATTTATTTTTTATGTTCTCAAAGAATAGATATTTCTTTTTTGAATGAAGATCAGAAATTATTATGAACTTTTATCGTTTAGCATTTTTCTAATTGTTCTTCTTCTTTGTTTTTTTTTTAAGAAAAGAGAAGTGCCCTGCAATATTATAGTATTGTAATTTTTATGAGAAAAATAATTGACATATATTAATTTGAAAGAAAATTAATTAAAAAAACACTAACCGTGTATGACCTTCCAAAAAATAGGAACTGTAAAACTGATTTTTTTTTTTTAAATAATAAACAATGTTAAAAAGAATGAAATGAGATTACATAGTTGAAGAAAAAAATACAACCACATTTCCCCTTCCATATATGTTATAAAAAAAACAAATAAAAAATAAAATACTTAAGAGAAATGTAAAAAAAAATACAAAATATTACAAAAAATAAAATAAATAAAAAAGCCAGGTAAGGAGGTAAAGCAAGCACACAAAGATGTTGAAATATTGAAGAAAAAAACCAAGGAGGTGAAAAAAAAAGACAAAAGAATGAAAAAGAAAAAAAAATTGCCACTTCATATAGATTAAAAAGCAAATAAATAAATAAAACAACGACGTGAAGCATGAACACAAAGATGTTGACGAACAAAACAAATTGTCACTTCTATATAATTCATAGATATTGATTATAATTATTGATGAATAACATTAATTTTAATATTAAAATAAAATTTGTAAGGGTAAAACATAATTTTTTAGTCAATTAAAAATAAAAAATGTTATGTAAATAAAAAATTAATAAATATTATGCTTTAGATATTGAAGAAAGTTAATCCGATAGATCCCAAAAATTGTTACTTTTTTTAATCATGCAATAAATTTAGGACTTGATAAATCACAGATTATTTACTAAATCTTGTTATGAGGTTAATCTAATAAATTTTGGATTTATAAAATTTAGCATGGTGTAGATCTAAGATGTAGATGATAAATCCTGAATTTATTGCTATTTATTAGAAAGGTGTGCAATAAAGAATTTTACTTCAAATAGAGTAAAAATGTTAATTGTTTAGAAAAAGGAAAGAAAAAAATTCCATCCTTGATGTTAATAAATCAAATATCTGATTAAGATTTTACGAAAGAACTCTAGTGAATCAATAGCGTAAATCTTCATCATTTTAAAACTTATTTATCCTTATATATGAATAACTTGATTGACATAAGAAAAGGTTTTTGGCACATTCACGTCCTAAAATTTTTGTATTTTTGCAATGTGGTCCTTAATATTTTTTTATTATTTTTTGTGGCAATTGAGACAAAAATTATTGTGTCAATTAAGTCCTAAGTACAAACTTCCATTAAAATTAGGATTAAAAATAATCACTTAGACGTACATGACCTATGTAGAAGACCTATGCACCTCATTTGCTTTTAATAAAAGTCAAGTTCTTTAATTTTATACCCAAAAAAAGAAGAAAAATCAATGTTACTGATGTTTTTAATCCATTTTATTGACTTATATATGTACTTAATGTAGTACTCGAAATTCCGCCTCGTTGATCCCTTCTAAACAAGACATGTGAGTCTCACATGATCCTTTTTTGCCTTATTTTTGAAAAATATTTATGATTTAGGACTTAATTGTCATACTTAGCTAACTTTACAAACTCAATTGCTACACAAAATTCCTGCCAATTGGATAAAAAAACATAAACGAAAAAATAATCATAATCTCTCACACATGCATCGATCACATAAAAGTTTCAAAACATCAAAATGAGTGTGTCTAAAATGTATCCTTAGCTGTTGTTATGGTACAATCGAATTCTAATGCAATATATAGAATTAAAAAACATAACATCACAATTATTAAACGTAAACACAACATGGCATTAAATATAAATTCACCATATTACACCTCTCTAATGCCAATGTTATGTTCAACAAATGTCATGTTATGTTTTTCAGTATTACATGGTACATTGGATGGGTCATCCATTTGCATAAAACATAACAAAATCCTATATCCTTAGTTTGACTCTTTTTTTTTTTTTTATCTTCTTTATTTCTTACTTATAAAGTAAACATTCATTAAAAAAGACAATGAACATCAAAATTCATCAACACACACTACTCGAAATAACACATTAAATCACATATCTATACTAGTGACATCCTAACAAAATTAGGAGCTATTAAAATATCAATCCACATTAAGCACTCACTCTTATTAGTGTTTGGATAGATACCCTTAAAGCATGTAATGTTTTATAAAGGACATATTTATAAGTAAATAAAGTGAATTTTTCATTTTGTTTGTGTACATGTATTTCGAATACTTTATGAATATAATTAAAGTTCTACAATTTTTCTATGCAACTTTAAATATTGTATATATTATATACAAAAGGATAATATTTAAAGATGACAATGAAGATGATCAACAATATGTAATTAATTATTACAATCAATTATTCAATTACAGTATGAAATCTTTAATTGAGCGTTACTAGTGCAAGTCATTTCTGTTAAGATTAGAACGATCTTATTCAAACTGTTAATTTTGTAAGTTATTAAATGACTGTAATGTACATAATGAGATTATGTAGGACTAGGACGTGACAAGATTTGAATAGCTAAAATTTCTATTTAATAAAACAAGTTCTAATCACATTGATTGATGAACATATAGAAGATGATCTTAGTCATGAGTTATTAAAAAAATCCTATTTATGAAATTATGTGTTTTAATTTACTCAATGCAAATTCAAGAATCTAAATTTATCCTTGTATTTTGGAGGCGTAGCAAAGTAACTAGCTAGTCATATTAATATTACAAGATAGAATCCATTTATTTTCTAACGAAAAGTAGATAAACAGTTTTCTTAAATATTGGTTCAGGTCTTGAATAATATGAGCTCTCAATTTGTGTTTAAGTTCATGAATTTATTATTCATTGGAGAGTGAACGGCACTCAAAGAAACAGAAGTAATTAGAAAGGTTAACAAAATTTTACTATCTCTATTTATGAATTATTTATGAAGGATCAATTTATATGTAATTATTATATCAAATGGACTTTAGAGTATGAGTAATTATATCTATAGTTTTAAGAGTGTGATTCCAAATTTTTAGTAGAATAATAGAATTATTAAAATAGCAATATATTAATTCAAGAGTAATTAATATATTGGCTTTATTGGAGCTTGAAATTATGGGTCAATTAGTCCCTTTACTATCCTAGTAAACACTATTTGGACAAGTGGAATTATTGGTTTAATTAATTAAATTGGAATCATGGAATTTTGTAGCATCATGAAATTTAATTAAGTAGTTTGAATGTATAAAATGGTGGATTAGTGTGCTATAATGAAGGTTTTAAACTTAATTTGACTATTTTATGATATTTCTAAATTAATGTTATGTTTAATTATTTTAATCATTTTTAATTACTCTTGATTAATTTTTTTGTTATTTTAAATTTTGAAACAAAACAATTTGTCAAATACTAACCACGTCCTTTTTCAAAACCGTGGATGGTATACGGTTTTCTTTCATTGGTTTTTTTCCCCCTTTTGCTTATTTAATCTCTCTCTCTCCCCCTTTCCCTCACTCTCACGCTCACTCACTCTCTCTCTCTCTCTCCTGCCTTTCTCACTACGTCCCTTTCTCTCTCTCCTTCTCTCAAATTTTTGATTGCAAATCAAGCGCAAGCTTTGGTTTTCAGTGGATTGGAAGCTCAGGAACGCGTTTGGATGATCAAAAACTCGATTTAAAGCTTAAATCTAAGGTTAGTTTTCAAATTTTAAACTTTTTCTAAATTTTTCTATTTTCTTAGCATTTTGAAATCCAAGCTTCCTTAAGCTTAGAAAACTCTTAATCTAAGTTAGTGGAACCTAAAACATATAGGATCTAGGCTTGGTTTGATGAAAAATGAATTTGAATCAAGTTTTTTCATTTTTCTTTTATTTTTTCATTTTCAGATTTTCTAGAATTTTTCTATGTGAATCTTGTTTAAACTAGTTTAGAAGTGTTCTATTATGTTTTTTTTTATCATTTATGAATGTTTCCCACGCTTGAGAATTGAGAAAAATAGGTGAAAATGAGAATTGGTATCAGGGAAGCCCGAGACCCAATTCTAGAAAATTCTAGAATTTCCCTAATTCAATAGGTTGGATTCATGAATCCGGTAGGCTAAACTCATACCTTCGGCAGACCAAACCTAAAAATGTTCGGCAGACCAAACCCAAATGGTCGGTATGAGTTCGGTAGGCCGGACCAGGGGAATCGACAAGCTGACTGGGCTTTATGAAAATTTGTCATTTTTCGCCCGTTTTCACTATTTTGAACTCCGATAGAGATTTTAAACTTGTAATACGATGTTATGGATTTAAATGGTACACTAGGACACTATGAGATAGCTTAGAAACATAGGATATCTTAAGCTAGATACTGATAAACTTAGTTTATATTTAAGGTTGTTGGTGATTCCGTGGAGGTAATGTATAGCAGAGCAAGACTACGGTGCTGAGTCGTGATACCAGATATTGAGGTAGGACTTCTACGCCTTTCCTTGGTAGCCTAGTTTTTAAATGATTTTGGCCTCAAAGGGATTTTTATCAAAATGTTTTCAATGATTGATTGAAAAAGGATTTTTATTGGTTGTTTTCACAAATAGTAGATTGAGGTAATTTTCATAATGAACTACATAATGAATGTAAATGAAAATACTTGGCAAAAGGAGATTTTAATAACTATAGAAATACATAGACGGGCATGATGTCATATTCAAAGATTAGGTCGTGTAGTGTGTGACCTTAGGAGTAGGTCTCGAAACCCAACTAGGCCACTACGGTGGTGACAATTATGGTTTGCCCAAGAAAGTCAATTATGATTTTGATGAGATTTATTTAAATGAATTTATCCATTTAATTCTGTTTCCTAGTTATTTCCCTTGCAAGATAAATTTTATATTTAAATTATTTATCTATTTTAAAGCATAATCCTACTGAGCCTTTTGCTCACTTTTTACTTATTTTCAACCCTTTTTTCCCTAGGTGAAATTCAGCTTAGGATTGGCGAAGGGTTCGCAGACCGAACTTGTGAGTAGTAGAAGACTCTAGTAGGTTATTTGTATAACTTAGACAAGGCATGTATTATTTTAAGTTCTCTATTTATTTTGGACAGTGGTTATAATTTACATATTGTCGATATTATATGTGCACATAAGTTTTGGGCCCGATGGGACCCAACACACATTTCTCTCTTTTCATTATTTTATTTTATCTTGTTCCACTTTGTTTGTTTTGTAATCTTAAATATTTGTTTAAAAAGTTGTCACATTTTTCATAATTAACTAAATTCTTTAACTTGTGTTTTAATTAAAATTTTATTTAATTAACCTAATCAACCCGCCATGTCACCTCCCATATTTTAGGGTGTAACAAATTCTAAATTAAATATTACTCAAAATAAATTAATTTATAATTATTAAGCAATGTGGTTATTTAATTATAAGTAAATAATATTTAATTTTGAAAGACATACATTAGGGCTCGGCCATTGTGTGTGGTGTGTTACTACAAATGGAAGGGTTTTGTGGTATAAATTCCAAAGCTTGTTCACCAAATATCCATATTTTGACTATCTAATTTTAGATAAATGTAATTTAATTCAAAATTTGAAGCTTAAAGTTGGAAACAAATTAGCTTTGGTAATAAGCAATATTCATTCCTTTACTATTTGGTGATTGGCACCACAAGCACATAGAATATCGATGTGTGTGACACCACATGCAGTGTTAGGAAAGAGAAACTTATGTATTCTACTTTAATTAAATATGTGGTATTTAAAATTAAAAAATAAAGAGTGCTTCTAGAATTAACTGGGTCTCATATTCTGTATAAATAGGGGCCTCCTCTATTCATTTTATACACAATCAATGTTCTTGGTTAGAGTGCAAAAATTCTACTAAAAAGTCTAGCAATAGGCATGTAAAGAGACAAAGAAAGAGAAGAAATGTTCTTCCATTCCCAGTCCCACTTTGCTTATGTGTTGAGGTTAATGGCAAAAGGAAAGTAAGCGAGTGATCTTTAAGAAAACCTACTTCTTTCTACACCTACACATATGCCTATCCGATGCCAAGGACTAGGCAAGGAAGACTTTAGTTTCATATATAGAATGGTGATCTTTGCTAGAAAAATTGATCCCTCACTTTAATTGATAAACATAAATTGTATATATATTTGTTATAAGCATTAAATTAATATAGTCTAAAGTATTTTTTATAAAAATTATGAGAAAATTTTTGTTATGTATGTTTCGTACCGTTACGACATTCTATATATTTTGTCTAAAGTCATTTTGTAAAACCAAAAGAGAATGGAAAAATGCACATTAAAAAGGCTCAAAAGTAGAAAAAACAAAAACAAACACCCAATTTAAGCCTAAACATCAGAAGATATTTATAAAGGATTGAGCCTAGAATTGCACCAAAATCAACTCCAAAAATATCTCATGCTAAAACCTCCAAGCCAAACTCAAAAGAAAAAATACTAGGAGGGAGAAAGGGTACACTTTCTTTTTTTTAAAAAAATAAAGATATGTATTAATTGTAGGACATATTCACATTTCTATGGATATTTTTATAGAAATTTTCATATTTTTGAAGCACTGATATATATACATATATACAAAAATAATAGCATTGACTCTTTTCATAGACTATCCAAAAATTTTTATGAAATACTCATTTATATCGAAGTTTTACATAATTATCACACAAATGTTAGTAAAATATTGATACTTTATATTTATATATTTAATTTACTTTTGACTAAAATTCATGTATTTTTAATGCAGTTATCCAAAATTGTATAAAAAGTATTCAAATTCTATGTCTTATTATCAATATTGTTTGATTACTTTTTCAATGTGGTCTTACAAAATTATATAAGAAACTTTTTATATTGCATGTCTTACTATCAATATTGTTTAAACCATAAAGATATTCTAATTTTTAAATACATTCAAATCTCTTAGAAGCACCTCTTGGTATTGATGTATGTATATTTTTTTATCTTAAATGAAACTTTAGATTCAGTTATCTATATTTGGTTAATTTTTAACTATTTTAGTTTGTTTGATGGTGTATATATATTCATAATTTTATTGTACTTTGATCATTTCTCACACTATGCATATTTATCATACAATTAGTATTTTCACTAAGAGCTTCATGTATTTACGTAAAAATTATCTATTTAAAAGTTTTCAAAAGTCTTGTCTAAAAAATAGTGTTTTTCTGATGAATTTCCATCTTTTATGCCAATTTCTACTAATAGTGATATTTTGCAATTGACAGTATTTTCATTTGTGATCACAACTAGGTTGAAGACCACTATCAAGCAGATTAAACACTAAAGTCCTAGTAAATTTAATTAAATAAAAGAAAATTCATAAGGCTAAGAAAACCTTTAGAGGAAATAAGACAAATGTTCTCTTCTAAAAATGATAAGAGAGGCATCATAAAACTCTTAACTCAGAAAACTAAAAAGAAAAAATCTAGGACAGTAGGCAATTAGAACATTCAAGATGTAGATTAACTCTGAGACACCACGGTCGCTTGTTGGCATGATAACTATGTTGGTTCTTGCTTGACCCAGGTAAAAATCCCAATCTCTTGAGCAAACCCAGGCATCGATCTTAACCTAGTACGATCCTAACTCATCCTGTTACGCCCCGGGGTATGAGAGGTGACGTGGTAGGTTAATTAAATAGAAATTTTTAATTAAACATAGGTTAAAATAATTGATTAGTTATAAAAAATGTGATAATTTAAAACCTTTTTAATACAAGCATTTATAATGATTAAGCAAATATGGATAACAAAGTAGATAATAAGGAAATAATAAAGAAATAAAAGGAGACGAGAATGGGTTCTAATGACCCACAACTTGTACACACACATGGTACAGACAATATTAAATTATAAACACAGTCTAAAGAAAAAGAGAAAGTTAAAGTTATACATGCCTTGAATTATCTATAATACAACCTACCCAAGTCTTCTACTGGTCGCAAGTCCGGTCAACAGACACATCTCCAATTCTAAGCTGGAATCCACCTAGAGGGGGGGAAGATTTTAAAACAAATAAAGGTGAGCGAAAGGCTTAGTAGAACTATATTTTACAAATAGATATTTAATTGAAATACAATTTTACCTTTCAAAACAAATAATAGAAAACAAAGTTAAAGAAATAAAATCATGTAAATATATCCTTTAAAAATAGTCAATCCAGAAAGTACCTTTATATTCTTTTCTGGGCAAACTATATTTGTATCACCACCAAAGTGGCCCAACTGGGTTTTGGGACCTGGCCCCAAGGTCGAGCACTACATGACCCGATCTCTGATATAGCATCATGCCCTAAATATATATATATATATATATATACATATCCTTCTATAATTATCAAAATCTCTTCTTACCGAATATAGTCTTTTACATTCATTATGAGGTTCATTATGAAAACCACCTCAATTCTACTGCTTATGAAATCAGTCAATAAAAATGCTTTTTCAACCAATCATTGGAAACATTTTTGTTAAAAATTCTTTTTGAGGCCAAAATCCTCTAAAAACTAGGTTACCAATAAAGAGGGGTAAAAGTCCTACCTCGATACTCATGCCGGTGTCCTACACCATAATCCCGGTCCACTATATGTTAGCTCTGCAGAACTATGAACAACCATAGATACATAAACTACATCTTTCAGTATCTAACTTGAGATTTCCTATGTTACTAAACTATCTTATGGTGTCCTAGTGTGCCATTTAAATTTACAAATCATATGGTAATCTTAAAATCTAAATTAGTGTTCAAAATGGTGAAAACGGGTGAAAAATAACAAAATTTCATCATGCCCGGTCGGCCTACTGGTCGCCCTGCTTCAGTCGGCAGAACTGTACAGTTTGGCTTGCCAGAAAACCAAGTCCAGTCGACTAAATATTTCCAAGTTTGGCCTCCTGGTTGTATGAATCCGGCCTGCTGAACTCATGAATTCAGCCCACCGAACACAAAGTTTGGCCTACTTAATTGAAAAATTTTAGAACTTTCTAGGCTCGGGTTCTCGGCCTCCCGAGCCCAAATCTTCATTTCAACCTGCTTTTTCTCAGTTCTCAAGCATGAAAATCATTCATAGATGGTAGAAAAACAATATAAAACACTTTTGAACCAATTTAAACAAGACTTGCACAAAGATTTTGAAAAATTCTAAAAATAGGAAAAAATAGAGAAAAATGAAAAATCTTGATTTAAATCCATTTTTGATCAAACAAAGCTTAAATTCTAGTCATTCTAAGTTCCTCTAACCTAGATTGAAGGTTTTCTAAGCTTAGGAAAGCTTAAATTTAAAAATACCAAGAAATTTGAAAATTTGAAAAAGTTTTGAAAATTTGTAAACTAACCTCAAATTAAGCTTTAAATCATGTTTTTGGTTGCTCAATCATGTTCCCGAGCCTCCAATTCATTGATCCAAGGCTTAGGTTTGAATTTTTGATTCAAAATTTTGGGAGAAATTGAGAGAGAGAAAGAGAAACTAAGGGAGAGAGTGAGAAAACATGAGAGAGAGTGGAAGAGAGAGAATGAAAAGAAAGTGAGGAAGAAGGAGAGAGAGAAGGGGTTAAATAAAGAGAATAATGGGTGGTTTTATTGTGCGAAAACCATGTGCCGCCCATGGTTTTGTAAAATGGGCATTTTGACAAATTGTTTTGTTTTAAAATTTAAAATAGCAAATAAAAGTAATCAAGAGTAATTAAAAATCATTAAGTTAATCTAAAATAACATTAATTTAGAAATATCTCAAAATAATCAAATTAAGTTCAGAAATGCACTATGGCATACTAATTCATCATTTTACACACTAACAACAATTAATTAATTTTAGAGTGTTGCAACTCTCGACCCCTAAAAGAAATTTCATCCTCGAAATTTACAACTTGGTTCAGAAACAAAACAAATGCGGATAAAACTCCTGCATTCTAGATTCTAATTCCCAAGTGGCTTCATCAACCCCATGTTGCTGCCACATGACTTTTACTAATGGGATATCGCGTGTCGCAGGCTAATCACTTTTCGATTAGTAATCTGAATTGGCACTTCTTCGTATGTTGTGTCTTCTTGGATCTGTACGTCTTGGAACGAGACGATCTTATTTTGCTCAGGCAGGCACTTTCGAAGCATACACATGTGGAATACATCATAAACATGCAAAAGTTTCGGAGGAAGGTTGAGTCGATAAGCAATCACACCCACGCGTTGAGTAATTTCAAACAGTCCAACATACCTCGACATGAGTTTACCACTTACTCCAAATTACGTGATGCCTTTACGAGGCGATACCTTCAAGAGAACAAGGTCTCCCACCTCGAATTCCAAAGGTTGGCATCTTCTATCCGTGTAACTCTTCTGTCGACTCTATGCTGTCCTCAATCGACCTCGAATTACGGCGACCTTTTCATTACTATGACGAATCTCATCTGGCCCAAGAATAATCCTATCTTCTAATTCAGCCCAACACACCGGTGACTGATATAGTCATCCATATAGTGCTTCGAACAATGCCATGCCAATGCTCGATTGATAGCTGTCGTTGTATACAAACTCCGCCAGATGCAAGTACTTCTTCTAGTTCTTGTCAAAATCTATTGCACATGCATGTAACATGTCTTTAAAAATCTGAATGACCCGCTCAGATTGCCCATCAGACTAAGGATGAAATGCTGTGCTGAAATTCAAATCCATGCCCAAGGCTTCCTAAAAGCTTCTCCAGTACCTAGCATTGAATTTGGTGTCTCTATCTGATGTGATGAACAAAGGAACTCCATGCAACCGCACTATATTCTGTAGACACAATTCTTTGAGTACTCTCCTCAAACAAGTGGACCTAAAGGGAATGAAATAAGCTGATTTTGTTAACTTGTCAACCACGATCTAAATTACAGTATGCCTTTGTTCTGTCCTCGGCAAACTGGTAAGAAAATCCATCGTGATGTGCTCCTATTTCCATCCTGGAATGGGAAGTGGCTAAAGTTGACCTGTTGGCTTTTGATGCTCGGCTTTCACCTGAAGACAAGTTGCACACTTAACCACATATTCTCAGACATCTTTCTTCATACCTCTCCACCAATATTGCCTCTTTAGATCACGATACATCTTCGTGTTCCTTGGATGAATGGCGAACTGAGACTTGTGAGCTTTATCCATTACGGCCTTCATCACTTTAGCAATTACTGAAACTGCTCGACGCTCCCTGAAGTACAATGACCCATCCGCATGTATCCTCCATTCTTCGAATTGCTCTCCGTTTTGAATCCGCTTCTAGATTCCCCGTAGATATGGATCTTGCCACTGATTTTGCTTCACCATTTGAACAAGAGTTGGGGTCATCTCCATGTGATACACCGAAACTCGATCATAGTCTTCATAATATTGTAGCCCATATTCACTCATTGTTGCATCTCTTTTCCAATCTTCAAGAGCCAAACAAGCGAGAATTCCTAAAGACTTTTGACTGAGTGCATCCGTGACTACATTAGCTCTCCCAGGATGGTACTGTAGCGCAAAATCATAATCCACCATGTATTCCATCCACCTTCGTTGTCTCAAGTTCAAATCTCTTTGAGTAAATAGGTACTTCAAACTCTTGTGGTCAGAGAAAACCTGGAATGTCGTCCCATACAAATAAGATCTCTAGATCTTTAGTGCGTGAATCACTGCTGTAAGCTCCAAGTTGTGAGTAAGGTAGTTCTTCTTATGAGGTCATAGTTGCCTCAATCTATACGCCGCCACGTTCCATGTTGCATCAACACGTATCCAAGTCCGCGTCCTGAAGCCTCTATATAAACTTCGTATAGCTCATCACTACTAGGGATAATCAATACTGGAGCTGAGGTCAACCAATTCTTTATTTCTTGAAAGGTGAGCTCACATTCTTCATCCCACTCGAACCTGATATTCTTCTTGATCAATCTTGTCAACGGCGTTGCTATCTTCAAGAAATCCTTCACAAATTTTCTATAGTATCTTACAAGTCCCAAGAAACTATGAATTTCTGCCACATTCCTCGATTGTTCCCATTCCACTATGGCTTCAACCTTAGACGGATCCACTAAAATACCATACTCGAAGATGACATGCCCCAAAAATCTAACTTCTATCGACCAGAACTCACACTTCTCATTCTTGACGTACAATTGGTGCTCTCGCAGAGTCTGAAGCACGATCCTAAGGTGTTGCTCGTGCTCCTCCTAAGTCTTAGAGTAGACCAAAATGTCATAGATGAATACGATCATGAACTGATCAAGACAGGGCCTAAATATCCTGTTCATTAAGTCCATGAAGGCTACCGGAGCATTCATCAACCTAAACGGCATTACCAGAAATTCAAAGTACCTATACCGAGTCCTGAAAGGTATTTTAGGGATGTCTTCTTCTTTGATCCTGAGCTGATGGTATCCCGAAAGCAAGTCTATCTTTGAGAAATACAGTGAACCTCTAAACTGATCAAACAACTCATCAATTATGGGCAGAGGATACTTATTCTTCACCGTGACCCGATTTAACTGTCGATAATCTATGCATAACCTAAGAGTTCTATCATGTTTCTTAGCAAATAGAACCGATGCGCCCCACGGTGATGTACTATTCTAGATGTATCCCATATCAGCAAGCTCTTGAAGTTGCTTTCTTAATTTTTTCATCTTTGTCGGTGCCATCCGATAAGGTGCTACAGAAATTGGTGTTGTTTCTAGAAGTAACTCGATGCCAAATTTGATCTCTCGATGTGGCAGCAACCTTGGTAACTCGTCAAGGAAAACATCTTCAAATTCATCTACCACTAGGATTGCCGTGTTTCTTCTCGAGGCATTGGGCTCTCCTTCCAGGATCATGAGGAAGGCGTAACAAGCTAGGTTCTTCTGCCCTCCGAGACATGTCTTTATGAGGTGCTCACTCATTAGCTAGTCACCACTACTCTAGTAGGTGACCGTCGTCCCCTATCAGACACTAGAGTCACTCTTCTAAATCTACTATTGCGTTATACCTGAACAGCCAGTCCATCCCTAGAATTACGTCATACGAACTTAGAGGGATTACAATCAAATCACTCTTTAAAATCTTATCCCCAATCTTTATTTTACAAGCTTTACAAATACAGTTCACACATACCCGACCCAAGGGTGAGGCTATAACTAGGGGTTCATCAAATTCTACTATCTTTAATCCCAAGGCATGTACAAAAGAGCTTGAAATGAGAGAATGAGTGGCACCAATATTAAATAATACGTGTGCTAGGGACTGAGAAACTAGAATCGTAC
Organism: Artocarpus hirsutus; assembly: GCA_946598075.1. Lineage (NCBI taxonomy): Eukaryota > Viridiplantae > Streptophyta > Magnoliopsida > Rosales > Moraceae > Artocarpus > Artocarpus hirsutus. The sequence goes on along the minus strand of CAMOHE010052843.1, from coordinate 18,131 downwards.
CATCGACAACTGTATTACTAGTCTAGGCATCTGAACTCCCTAAGGTCATGGTATGAACCTACACTAAAGCTTTCCCTTTTCCTCTACCAACATTGCTAGGTCCTGGGTTAGTTGGCCTATACTGCTGCGATAGAGGTGACTACACACTAGCTGTACTCGGTGCTCGATATTAAGGCACATTGTGCTGAAAATTTTGCGGTTGATGTCCCTAGGCTGGATATGATAGTTGCTGGGGAGAGAACTGATGAAACTGAAGCTGAGGGAATTGCTAAGGCTGAGGCTGACAATTAGCTCCTTCTCTGACCTAAAGTCCTAGACAAGCACTCCTGATCAAGCAATTTCTCTTGATATATCCCAACGGCTAGCAATAATGGTAGTGAAAGCTGTAGGGATTATTGCACCTGCTGCTTGATGAACTGCTGCTACCGCTATTCACATTACCCTGTTTGTTCTTTCTTGGGATAGGTTGACTACTGGTGCTCCTTCTGTCGTTCCTCTGTGGTCTTCCTAACATCTTGACTCGATTCTCACAGTTATGCAAATAGTCATTTTCCATAGATATAGCTACTGACACAAGCTCTCTAAAATTCCTGAGTCATAGGGCAACCACCTGTCGTCAAATAGGAGCCTTAAGTCCGTCTTGAAATTTAATGCACTTCTCACGCTTACCACTACAGATGGAGCGACCTAGCCAACTCATTAAACTTTGCCTCATACTCCTGGACTGACATTTCATCCTATTGCAACCTGTAAAACTCAGTCGCCTTCTGGTCCCTATATCCTTGTGGAAAGTAGCAAATGTAAAATAACTCTTTGAACCTGTCCCAATCGATGTTACCATTGTTTTCCAAGCGCTTATCCTGCTTCCACCAAGTATTAGCAGCACCTTCGAACTTATATGCTGCAAATTCCACACGATATTCTACTGGCATGCCAAGAGTATCCAAGTGTTTCACAATCGTGTCTAACCAGTATTTGCCACCTGAGGGTCCCCTTTTTTGTCGAAGGTCAGAACAAACGCACGTTGAAATTTCTTAAAGTACGCATGCTGGTGACTAGCCTTAGATTCCTTTGGTAGCCCTTGCTGTCATCTACCAAAATGTAGCAAACATGGCCCTCATCATGCCCTCATCATTTCCAAACTCGGCGTCAACTGTTGAACGACGTCTAGGTGCCATTCACTCACTTCTAAAAACAAAATTTGGATTGTCAATGGTATTTCATTGTCGTACCTATGTGTGCACAATTTCTAAGGTTCATAACCTTGAGCTTTGATGCCATTTTGTCAGGCCCTAGGATACAGGAGGTGACGTGGTAGGTTAATTAAGTTCATTAAATAGAAATTTTTAATTAAACATAGGTTAAAATAATTGATTAGTTATAAAACATATGATAATTTAAAACCTTTTTAAACAAGAATTTATTATGATCAAACAAATATGGATAACAAAGTAAACAATAAGGAAATAATAAAGAAATAAAAGGAAAGGAGAATGGGTCCCACTGACCCACAACTTGTACACACACATGGTATAGACAATATTAAATTGCAACCACAGTCCAAAGAAAGAGAGAAAGTTAAAGTTATACATGCCTTGAATTATCTGTAACACAACCTACCCAAGTCTTCTACTGGTCGCAAGTCCAGTCAACAGACTCATCTCTAATTCTAAGCTTGAATCCACCTAGAGGGGGGGAGGAAAGATTTTAAAACAAATAAAGGTGAGCGAAATGCTCAGTAGGACTATATTTTACAAATAGATATTTAATTGAAATACAATTTTACCTTTCAAAACAAATAACAAAAAATAGAGCTAAAGAAATAAAATCATGTAAATATATCCTTTAAAAATAGTCCATCCAGAAAGTATCTTTATATTCTTTTCTAGGCAAACCATATTTATATCACCACTGATGTGGCCAGTTGGGTTTTGGGACCTACCCCCAAGGTCGCGTACTACACGACCCTATCTTTGATATGACATCATGCCCTAAATATATATATATATATATATACATATCTTTCTATAATTATTAAAATCTCATCCTACCAAATATAGTCTTTTACATTCATTATGAGGTTCATTATGAAAACTAGCTCAATTCTATTGCTTATGAAATCAGTCAATAAAAATGCTTTTTCAACCAATCATTGAAAACATTTTTGTTAAAAATTCTTTTTGAGGCCAAAATCCTTTGAAAACTAGGTTATCAAGAAAGAGGGGTAGAAATCCTACCTCGATACTCGTTTCGGTGTCCTACACCATAATCTCCGTCCGCTATACATTAGCTCCGTGGAACTACGAACAACCTTAGATACATAAACTACATCTATCAGTATCTAACTTGGATTTCCTATGTTACTAAACTATCTTATGGTATCCTAGTGTGCCAATTAAGTTTGCAAAATCATATGGTATCGTTAAAATCTAAATCAGGGTCCAAAACGGTAAAAACAGGTGAAAAATAACAAAATTTCACTATGGTCGGTCAGCCTGCTGGTCCCCCTGGTTTGGCTAGCAGAACTGTGCAACTCGGCCTATCGAAAAACCAAGTCTGGTCGGCTTGATATTTCCAGGTTTGGCCTACAATTTGTATGAATCTGGCCTGCCGAACTCATGAATCTAGCCTACCGAACACAAAGTTCTGCCTACCAAACTAAAAAATTTTAGAATTTTCTATGCATGGGTTCTTGGCCTCTCGAGCCTAAATCTTTATTTCAACCTGTTTTTTCTCAGTTCTCATGCCTGGAAATCATTCATAGATGGTAGAAAAACAATATAAAACACTTTTGAGCTAATTTAAACAAGATTTGCATAAAGATTTTAAAAAATTCTGAAAATAGGAAAAAATAGAGAAAAATTAAAAATCTTGATTCAAATCCGTTTTGATCAAATAAAGCTTCAAAGCTACCTTGAAATTAGCGTGGGTATTTTGATCCCCATGAGTTTTTGAGCATTTCCCCTAAGGTGAAGCGACTCAACATCGTCAAAAACATCAAGATCATGGCAGCGGATTATCAGCGGCGACGGCGGCTTCATTCTCCGACGAACGGTGGCAAAATCATGAAATTGAGAGAGGGAAAACCTCCCTCACACTCCTCTAAACTCGATGGTCTTGCAAATTTCATGCAACGATGGCTAACCAGGTGGATTCGACAATCCCACGGTGGCTCATGGCGGCGTTGATGGAGCTCCGACCGACGGCGAGATTTTCTTGCAATTGATAAGGGGTTTTGCTCACCGGAACCCTCTGAGTCAAATGGCATGGGCAGTGTGTCACACTGCTGCCGTGAACGGCGACATCGAGGGGGCGGCACAGCGGTAGAAATACAGTGGCTCCGACGAATCTCCTCCTGCCAATATCGAGCTATAATATCGGTGCCATTCTCTTCATCTCTTCGTTCTGAGTCCGTTGACACCAAGATCGTGTCGATCGAAGCTCAGACGGAGGATATATCACATTGGAAAATTTTATGATTTCTGACCGATTTGACTAGCGCGTGAGGGCTGCTCCGGTGGAGTTGTGGGTGGCACGACACACCGTCAGACTCAGCTCCTCTTGATCTTAACAACGGTGTGGGAGGTGTCAAAAATAGTGGCCGGATCTTGGACTGTGTTTGAGGAGAGAGAGAGTAGAGAGAGAAAGTAGAGAGAAAGAGTGCATGAGGTCCCAATGACACCAAGGTTTTTTATTTCTTTAACATGGAACCTCCCCGCGGGTTGGGAGGTTGGTACGACACCCTTAACTTGTCATATAAGTTTTACTTGCATTATTGTGTGTATGCATTATGACTTATCACTACATAACATCATAATCTCATAATTCTTGAATCTTAAATCATAATCATGCTTGACTTAAGGGTGATCAAACAATATAATTTAAATATTGCATGCATCTCACATTATTCATCACATCATCATCATGGCATTTCACATCATGTCATAACATAACATATCACATCATAACATATAACAGTGTAATAAATCACTGATCATGCATTTTCATAAATTTTATGAAAATATTTAAAATTAATTTACTTTTAAAATTATTCATACTGTAGGCGAGATTCCTACTTACTTGGACTCCGAACTGAGCGGATCCAGTTGCATCTCGTTGTATCTGTAGTCTGCACAACATCCTCAGTAGTGCTCCTCGAGCGGCCGTGGATGGCTAAGAATGCTCCATGGAGATTTATTATTGCTGAAAACTTCATTTTGACTTCATTACTGCAGTCTGGGTCGTCTCGATCTACCTGCAGTCGACACCAGATGATTTTCATCGGAGTGAAATTTGCTCGAACAAAGGTCACCATTGTGTTTAGAGCGTCGAAACGAGTCAGGAGGTGGTCTCCAATCTTCGATCGGAGGTCCGGATCACAAAAACCCAAAGTGGCAGTTGACCAGTCGTTGACCGCCTTTGACCAGCGTTGACTGACAGTAATTGGTCTCCATTGATGGCTGGGCTCAGGCCTACCCCGCTGAATCGACCCTTTTGAGTCCAATGACGGTAAATTGACCAATTTGGCCTCTAACATGGCAGATCAGAGCTCGATGGTGGCGGCAAAAAGAAGACTCCGATCATCCCCCTATGACAAAGCTACCTTGAAATTAGCGTGGGCATTTCGATCCCCATGAGTTTCTAAGCATTTCCCCTAAGTTGGAGCTACTCAACATAGTCGAAAACGTCAAGATCATGGTGCCAGATTATGAGCGGCGACGGCGGCTTCATTCTCTAACAAACGACGGCAAAATCATGAAATTGAGAGAGGGAAAACCTCCCTCACACTCTTCTGAACTCGATGGTCTCGCCAATTTCATGCAACGATGGCTAACTAGGTGGATTCGACAATCCCACGGCAGCTCATGGCGGCATTGATGGAGCTCCGACCGACAACGAGATTTTCTCACAATTGATAGGGGGTTTTGCTCGCCGAAACCCTTTAAGTCAAATGGCATGGGTGGTGTGTCACAACGCCATCGTGAACAGCTGTATCGAGGGGATGGTGCGGCGGTGAAAATGCAGTGGCTCCGGCAAAGCTCCTCCAACCAAAATCAAGCTATAATATCAGTGCCATTCTCTTCGTCTCTTCGTTCTGAGTCCGTTGACACCAAGATCGTGTCGATCGGAGCTTGGACGGAGGAGATATCACACCAAAAAATTTTGTGATTTCCAACCACTTTGACCGACGCGTGAGGGCTGCTCGGGCGGAGTTGTGGGTGGCACGACACACCGTCAGACTCAGCTCCTCGAGATCTTTCCAACGGTGTGGGAGGTGTCGAAAATGGTGGCCGGATCTTGGATTGTGTTTGAGGAGAGAGAGAGTGGAGAGAGAAAGTAGAGAGAGAGAGTACGTGAGTTGATTCCATTGGCTTATTTTTTTTTATTTTTTATTTTTGTATTTATAGACAACTTTGTGGTCTACATAGTCTAAACCGTGCAGTACCGGGTAGATCAAATTTGATCTGTAACTTTTAAATTTTTGTGGACATAATTGTACTTTTGAAACTGTAATTTATCTACACTTTAAAAATAATCACATAAATTTTCAATTCACTTGTTGTATTTTTTTTTTTTTGTGTTACTGCAATATTCATTTTGACATAAAAATAATTTTCATAATTTTATCCATACTATATGGATTTAGTGATTTAATTTTGAAAAAAAATAAACTTTGATACATTTATCTTCAAAATCGATGATTAATTATTTTCACAACTATATACATATATATATATGTATATATTTATATGAATTTTCTGAAAGATATTGTGCGTTTAACACTTTGCTCAGTATAATTATTAATATTTATATATATATATATATTTATATATATATATATATATTTAACCTTCGAAACTAAAAAATGAAATTTAAAACATATATTTTTCATTAACAATTTTCATAATGTAAACTCCCAATTTCATTATAAAAACAATAGTTCTAATTTTATAAAAGTTTTGTAAATTAAATTGACTATCTGAAAGTCAATTTAATTTAAATTCTAAACTTAGCACAATTTTGTGCTTCACAAACTTCTTCTTGTAAAGAGCCAATTATAGGTCTACATCTTACTAATAGATCTGCGTTTGTGGACTACATCAATGCTCTTCTTCTTCTTCTTATTACTACGACAATTTTTATTATTATTATTGTAATTGTTATTATAACAATAATAATAAACCTTACATAATTATTAATGTGTTCAATAATTAACTATACACATTCAAAACATTGGAATTTCTGAACTTCCAATGATCCTTATTAATTTCTTAAAATTCTTATCTTACTTTATGATCTCTGTAAATCCCGAGATCAATCTTAGTAAAATTGTTATAATAAACCTTGCATATTTAAACTTGGTGCTCACTATTTTTCTAAATTATGGTATGGAGCTCATGATCACTATTGATCTGGCTTTCTTTTACTGAACTGCTATCACATAGGAATTTTCACATAATCTTAGTAAGTTGGAAATTCTACTTTTGCTAATAACATCATCTTTTTGGCTCATGCATGAAATTAATAAATCATAAACTCTTGGTTTAGCACATTAAATAATTGTTTTAAATTATTTTAATGTACTATCATAACATTATATTGTTACATGTTTCATTAATAAAGCACATAAATTTGTGCATTCACAACATTATTTATCTCCAAGGTCTTACGGCTATTAAGACCTTTAAATTTACGTGTTAATAAATGTTAAACTTGTACTTTCTTAAGCTCTTAATTGAGTAATGAGGGAAAAATCCTTAATTGATCGTAGTCATTAAGTTTTGAATTTTTCGAGTCATTACAATAACAGATGATTTCACGATGATTTTTTCACCGTCATAAATACTTTACAAGATGGTTTTAAACCATTGCTAATCCTCAATTTTTACGAGTGTTTATTGATTCTTATGAGTGGAATACACTATAAAAGTTCTTTTGCAATAACTAAAAGTCAATCTACTGTTCAATGACATGGCAATAGGCATAAATATCTCAACTTTGCACTTTCAAGGTGTTCCAAAGAGCCAACAAGGCTGCCAAAATTGAAAAGTGCTATAAATTATTTGGTTGCTGACTCTTTTTTAAAAAATGGATGTGAAAAAATTTTTTAGAATCACCATCAAACACAAATGTGCAACCAATAATAGATTCCACCTTTCCGCAATACTTCACCCAAACATTTTTTTTAAAAATGGGATTAATTTCATATTTTGCCTCTGAACTATTTAACTAGTCTCATTTCAGTCCCAAAACTTTAAAACTTAACAAATTACCCCACCCAAACTCCCCAACTTATTCCATTTTGGCCTCTAAAATTTAAAACATGACATATTAGATCCTAAACTATACAACTTGTCCCCTATAGGTCATAAAACGTGACAAATGACACCCCAAAAATATGTAAAATGATCATTTGTCTTAACTTATCATGTTTTAAAGTTTAAGGGGCAATATAGGACAAGTTGCACACTTTAGGGGCGTCATATGTCTCGTTTTAAATTTTAGGGACCCAAATATAACAAATTGCATAGTTTGAGGGTGTGATTTGTCATATTTAAAGTTTAAAAGTCAAAATGGACAAATTGAATAAGTCGGAGATCAAAAAAAAAAAAAATCAACGTTTAGGAGTTCCCAAGTCAAAATGCCGACGAGCTTAATATTTTTCTCCTTATTTCCTGGCGCCTTAAGGGACGGGATCTATGCAAAATTGTCCGAAGATTTTCTAGCAAGTAGCATTGGAAATATCCTCGATGCAGGCAAACTAGAGTTAACAAAATTCACTAGAAACACGAGACCCTTCAGGTAGCCATGAAAGTCAATGGAATCAGAAATACCCAGTATCTATCCTCAAAAAAAAAAAAAAGAAAGAAAGAAAGAAATACCTGCTATCCCACTATCTGATACTCCAACCAATCATCTCACCAAAAATTTGCTTTGGAATGCTTGCCTATATTCAAATCACCTCGTCCAATGATGCAAATAACAGTTCTAGCAGCCAGTCAAACAAAAGACAAAAAAAAAAAAAAAAAAAAAAAAAGTTCTAGGCTGACAATAGAAAATCTGCGAATTTCTAGGCCGTCCTCAACTTTTGTGAGACAACATTTATTTCATGAGACTGTTTAACATTACACTCACTCTGTTCAGATGCACTTAATTTGGGAAACAAGAATTTACTCTCTTTTATGTTTGCTCGTCATGATAAATTAGTGATTTAAAAAAAAAAAAAAAGATTCAAATCTGGTAGCTTTGATTTATCTTTTGGATTCAAGAATCTGCTCTCACGGCTCCTACATGAAATATTTTGCAGAGAATTTATTGCACAATCTTAGCAGCCACTTACACCCATATATTCATGGAATGTAAGTCTCTCATGGGGCAGAACACCAACTCACATTTTTGGCAAAAAAGAAAAAGGATAATAATCAAGTATATATGCATGGCTATAATGTACGCTATAGAGCATATATTGTACTTTTTGTACAGATACAAAAAGATCAGCCTAACATTGTTATTTTTAAGATCAAAAAAACAAAAAACAAAAAACATGCCAAAAATGCCAATGGCACATTCAAACCACAACCCAAACTGCCCAAGTGCCTTCCAGGTATCACTGGCTTCATCAAATTTGATCAGAATCTTTATACGTTTCTCCACATATGCAGCAATATCATGATCCTTTGCCTTCCATTGACCGGAATGGCGACGAGGTGTGGTATCTAGTGTTATAAACATCAATCCATATTTCAAATTAAAATTAGTTCACTATAATATTTACTATTTATTTAAAATTGACCAAATAAACTTGACAAATTTGTAATTAAGTTGTACATACCTGATTAACAGTGTAACGAAAGTCTATACAGGTAGGTGCTCCACCCAAAGAGTAGGCACATGTTACAATTGGTCCAAACATGATTGCCTATTGACAAAAAAAAAAAAAGTTTAATATCATATTTGGTATTTATTATGTGAATACTATAAACACATTTTTAATTATGATATTAAAATGACGTGTATATAAAAAAGAAATGCGACTATACATAATTTTTATTCTTTGCCACTAATAATGTCTTGAATGTCACCACCATTATTAACATCATCATCATCTTTGGAGTCATCATCTAAAGTTTCATCCTCCTCTTCTTGTAAATCAGGGCCATCATCTTCTACAAGAAACTTGTCTTTGAAGATTGCATCAACATCAGATGTGACAACGTTGGGTGATTCAATGCCAAGGTGTCAATCTCTAGTATTTCCACTGCTAATTCAACATTTGCAAACTCCATGTCTTGAACTACCATCTCGTCATCCATATCTGCTTCTAGAAAATCCCATATATGTTGATGTCCAAAGTATTCAACAACCTTCCAATTTGGACCATTAAACAAATCAATGTGTATGTGCCATGTGGTTTCATCCAATGATCTCCTTCCTTATACAAATGCAACTCCTTACATACCCCCATGTTTTGTAGTTCAATCTCCGCCGTGTCTATATCATTACTTTTTTTATTGATGTTCATAATTGTGCCCAACAAGTTGTCACACACATTTCTTTTATATGCATTATATCTAAGTTGTGACACAATGGCAATGAGCTCCAAGAAGATAATTCCTAAAAGATACTCTAAGTTGTCACACACATTTCTTACTGACATAATTTTAACGTTTACCAAGCAATATGGGTCCTACCTCCTGTAGCCAAGCTAATATTTGCTGAACAGATTTTTTGGGCAATGGAGGTCATCAATCAACCTTATGTTAGACATGTATGCCCTAAGGAGAAAAAAAGTAATATGTTTTTGGAGATATTTTAATTAATAAAGAATTTATTTGTTATTTGTTGTCCTCTTTACGTTTATATTTGTTGGTGAATGATAAGTAAACAAAAGTGTAAGACTGTCAGTCTAAAGCTTAAAAATCAGGCATATGATGGATAAATTATGCGGTAGTCGTGATTCTAAAGGTGATGGTCTAAATCATAAGATCTGCAATTGAGGGAATAATGTTGGGTACTTTATTCATGCAAAGATTGTTATGTTGTCTATATCCCTAATGGAAGATAGTTTATCTTGGCCATCGGAGGTAGACTCTACGAATAGAAACATTTGTGCATTGTCATAGGTGACGACTCATTAGATCAAGACATAAAGTGTAATTGATTTAGATTAATAATTCTGTTTTAGTAAATCAATTCACTTTAGACAATTATATGTGTTGTATCTAAATCATGAGATGAATGGTGGGCTCGTTGTCTGAACTTATGTCATTTAATGTACCAAAGAGTGACATCCATATTTTATGATGGTACACATACCGATATGTTGGAGACATGACTCTTCATAGCATAGACTTGTTGTTCATGGATATGGAATCCATAGCTCCTCTTTAGGAGTCGATGATATCCTCTTATATGCATAGGTGTAACCATTTGGATACATAGGTGTAACCAAATGGTATACTATCTTTGGATGGTAAGTTTTCTGATGGTGAGATAATAGAACAGAAGAGAAAAATAATCGAGAAGGTAAGATAGAATTTATCCTTAAGCCGATTATAGATATCCTATGGGGATACAATACATTATGATATGTCATGGATATTTAGCTATTTGGGCTTCATAATTTTATATAATTCTAGAGTGCAGCTCTAAGCTTTTAGTGGAGTAGCGTTAGAGTTGATAATTATGAAATGTATATCTAGAATATTAGGTTTCATAATTATCTAGAGCTTAAACTATATACGTCCATTAAGTCCTCTTTGCTAGCTCATAATAAATCCTGTAACGATACAGTAAGCTTTTCAATAAGTTGGTGACTTTTGTTAAATTACTAGATTGACTGAAATTTGATAGGATTAGATAATTCATTTTTGTTTATCGATTGAATTAATTTTGCAAAAAAAAAATTAATTCAAGATCAACTTGTTGAATTATTGGGAATATTTATTTTCCTAGAGATTATCTAGATATTATTGTTTTAATCATATAACTTTTCTATTGGGTTATTTGAATTAAAACTGAGGCTTTATCTAAAGAATCTCGAGTGAAAAATAAAAGATTCGCAAGGATCATTTATTATAAGTTCGGCAGACCAGTCTTTAGGTTCAGCCTTCCGATGGAGTAAGTTTGATAGGCCAATCTACCAGTTTGGCATCACATGTTTTTATGCGATTTTATCAAATGTTGATTTAGATTTGAATTTTTGAGGCCTTATCTAATAAGGACTAACCCTGGGCCCAACCTCTATAAATAGGGAGTAAGACTCATATGTTATTGAGATCAGTTGAGGGATCAAAAGTGAACACTCTATTCTATGAGTCTTTCAAACTCTCCTAAAAGGCTATTGTTTACAAATCATGAACAATATTTTTGGATATTTCTCAATTGGTTAGAAGGAGATTCACTAGGGAAGAGCTGTATGACGTGTGCCCACGTGCACTCCGATCGTGAATAGAGAATAGCAAAGAAGACTAGTTGGTTGAAACTTTTCTAGAACGCCCTTCTCTTCACTGATTGCAGAAGCTTTTCGGCAAACAAGGTTAGTAAGATCTAGTTAATTTATGTATATAGTATGTCAAACTTGTATTTTGAAAAATACTCTGATATTAAAAATTTTTAAATTTTAGCTTCTTACTATTTTTCCAACACCTTAACATCAAACCTTTTTTGTTTTGCATCCTATGAGCAATATGACGCCATCGTCGATGCCTAATAAAATAGGTTTTGCTTGTTATTTGCTTTGAGGGGGTTGCATAATTGCAAAGTGGACATGCTAGATACCCTTGACCACTCCAGCTAGATATACTACTATGGGCTGGGAAGTCATTAAATGTCACGAGCAACGTAGCCCGCATCTAGAACAATGTTTTTGATGCAACATCATGCACAACAACCCCTTCATCCTACAATTCTTTTAACTTATCCACAAGGGGCCTCACATACACATCCATATCCTTCCCAAGAGCATTTGGTATGGGAGTCAACATGGTCAACATCTTGTATAAGCCCTTAGTGCATAACCATGGAGATAAATTATAAGTAATCATAACCACTAATCACATATTGTATGAGAGGCTCATGTTCCCGAAAAGGTTGAAACCATTAGCAGCTAACCCCAATCAAACATTTCTTAGTTATAGGCAAAATTAGGGTATTTTCATCTACCTCTTTCCTCTCTTTATTGTCGACTAGATAACTTATTAAGTCTTATCCTTCAATTGCCCATGTTAGTACCACGTTATTTCCTTAGTAGTGTGATAGGAAGCATACAAACGCTCCAACCGATCATTCAAAGGAAAGTAATGTAATTCTTTCCATGGAACTTTTTCCCCTTCTACCCTTCCATTGACTTGTGTTACAAACTGGACGCACCTGTAGTTCAACATTGTCCTTCTAAAACAAAGCACAACCATACTTATAAACATGAATTGTTTCATAGCTCAGGCCTAATTTACTTAATAATTTCTTTGACTCATAATGAGATTCAGGTAACTTGTTCCTATCTAGGAATGCATCTTTTAATAACTGCAACATAGCATCTATGCATTAATTAGGCCACTTATAGGGCACTTTTAGGTGCATCAATCAATTTCACTAAGAAATTCAATGATGAATTGTTAGTGTAACCCAAATACAGTCCTACTTGGAGCTTGGATAAGAGATCTTTGAATTCATTAGATAGTGTATCTTCAATATCCACTTTTGTCTCATGCAACATGTCATGACTATTAATCATTAATACTAGCAACATCATTTATGAATGCAAACACCTCGCCTACCGATTCACTTATAACTTGGCCAGTACTTGAAACCTCTTTTAATTCACCATGGTGAATCCATTTAGTGTATGACGTATCAAAGCCAAATCAATATATTTACGTTTCACTATTTCAACTAGTTACATGTCATGATTTTCACATTTCACATGAGGACAACTAATATTTCCAAATGAATTTGTATAATTATTTGCAATCTAAATAAAAGCGAACAACCTATCCCAATACTTATCTAACAGCTGACATCCAAGTCTTGTCCATCAACATTTCAACTATAAACCATAATAAACACATTCATTAAAATTAGTCATATCAATATATTTATGCATTCAATTTTATACAGCACCTTTACTCTAAAGTTACAAGGTAAAGTCCTATCCCATTCAGTATTCTAATTATGAAATGTGTCACTCACCCCATAATTCTCCTTTTCTATAGAAATTTTGGTAATATCTTCCTTTAGTTCTCCTAAGTGTGCTATCAGGCGCACACCCAGAGAACAAAGCAAGATGCACCAAAACCTCTACCAAAGGCGCGAGTGAAATTAAATAACAAACACGTAAATTAAAATATCAAACTGCCCAAATGGGTCAATTCAAACATTGGTGTTACTATATACCAATCCTCGAACAAGTCTAAGGTAAACTCATGCATACAAGTACAAAATAAAAACACAAAGCTACATCTTGTAAGTTGCTTTTTTACTATGAAGTCACATATCAAACCACTACAAGAAATAAGGCAAAATTTTTTTATTAAATTTATGAAATCTTATCAAATTTTATGATAATCTCATGTCTAATTTTTATTTAATTTAAATTTATTTTTTTCACATCAATCACTTGTTATTAAAATAATAGATTATATTGTTTTATTTTAGAGTTGTTAATTAATTTTAAAGAAAAATTGTATTTCTTTTCCTTTTTTAGTTTCTCTTCTATTTGTAAATAATATATTTATATTTCTTAATTAATTTTTTAAAAATTTTTATTTCTTCAATGATCTTGAAGGGGAATTTTACTTCTTTTCTATTTGTAAATGTTATATTACTTATATAATTTTTCTTCTTCTCTATTTTTAGTATTATTGTTTTAATTTTTTTTAATCAAATAATATCCATAGTTTTATTCTAAATCTTATGAAATACTTTAATTAATTAATTACTTCTTAATTTTAATATTCTTAATTCATATAACATATTGTAATAAATTAAATTAGTTTTTTAGAAATTAAATTATTTTTTTAATTATTTAAAGATTATAAAAACTAACTTTATTTTAAATTTTTTCAACTTATAAACAACTTATAAACTAACTATAAACAACAACTAACTTAAAAACTATAACAATTTAATCAACTAACAACATTACACTTATAAAATTTACAATTCTAACTAAAACAACATTACAACTCTAACTAATGTATATAAATAATAAAAATTTCACTAGCATTACAATTTTACATTTTTACCTTGACAACAACAATTGCAACAATCACAACAACATCAAAAAACATCTAATTCAATTATAATCATCACAACAACATCCAATTCAACATTTATGCCATCACAACAACAAAAAACATAACCATTCCAATACCTAACAAAAAAACAAAAACCAATCCAAATACAACCATATTCCACATAACTCAAATTTTTCAACATTTTTACAAACTTACCAACATTTGTACATAACCACATAATCGCATAACTTAATTCAAACTACATAAGCATTTACATAACCACAATCCATAAACAAAACAATTAAAAAATTAAAAACTTACTCAATCCAAAATCTACTCAAACTGGGGGTTAGGAAACTAGGCGTGGTAGCAACGAACAACGAACAGTGGCAAAGAAATTGGAAAACAAGTACGTAGTAGAAATTTAAGAATTTTTTATATCTAAGTATTTTCTAAAACACAAGCCTGACATGCTATATGCCTAAATTAACTAGACCTTGCTAATCTTGTATTCCGAATGGATCCTACAATCTGTGAAGAGAAGAACATTCTAGAAGAGCCCCAACCAACTGGTCTTCTTTGCTATTCTTTATCCACAATCGATATGTATATGGGCACACATCGTACAGCCCTTCCCTTGTGACTCTCCTTCCAACCAATTGAGAAAACCTAGAACTAAGGCTCATGATTTGTGAACAATAGCTCTCCAAGAGTTTTCAAAGTTCTCATACTAGAGTACTCATTTTTAATTTCTCAATTAATCTAAATAACTTAGAAAACTCACTCCCTATTCATAGAAGTCATCCCATGTTGGTTAGTATCAAATAAGGCCTCAAAAAGTCAAATCTGGATCAATATCTAATAAAATTGTGTACAAACATGTGATCGAATTATCACTTGGTCGATAGGCCGAGCTAGTAGATCGGCCTACCAAACTTACTCCATCAACAGGCCAAACTAACTGATTAGCCTGTCAAACTTGTGATAATATGATCCCTAAGAATCCTTTATTTCCCACTTGAGAATCTTTGAATAAAGCCTCAGTTTTAATTCTAATAACTTAATAGAGAAGTTATCTAATTAAAACAGCCATATCTAGATAATCTCTAGGAAAATAAATATTCTAGATAATTCAACAAGTTTATCTTGAATTAATTTACAAAATAAATTCAACCGATAAATAGACATCTAATAATTTAACATAAGTCACCAATTTATTGAAAAAGCATGTAATATCGTTACAAGATTTATTATGAGCTTACAAAAGGGACCTGATGGACTTATATAGTTTAAGCTCCCAATAATTATAAAATAAATATCTCAGATATATATTTTATAATTATCAACTCTAACACTACTCTACTAAAAGCTTAGAGCTGCATTCTCAAACTATATAAAATTACGAAGCTCTAAATAAGCTAAGTATCCATGACATATCGTGATGTATCATATCTCTATAGGATATTCATGTAACGCCCACCTAATTTCATGTAACAGATAATGTTATGTTAATGATGACGTTAATGTTATATTAAAGATGATGTTAAGTGATATACTCATGATAAGTGCTATGATATATGATAAATGGTGCTAACCATTTTATTTTAAGTGTTATGACAGGTGACGCTCGCGTGGAATTGATGTGCTCAAATGTTCATGTCATTAATGTTATGTGTTTAATTATATTTTATTGTTAATTAAATGTTATGAATGATTTTTGAGTGTTAAGGCAGTTCGGCAGGCCGGACAATTCAGTTCGGCAGGCCGAAATGATGTCCTCAGAACGACAAGCCGATGGTATATCATCGGTAGGCCGGACTTCTGAGATTGGCAGGCC
>CAMOHE010052842.1:0-18005 GCA_946598075.1 Artocarpus hirsutus | reverse complement strand
ACTAAAAGCTTAGAGTTGCACTCTCAAACTATATAGAATTATGAAGCCTGAATAGCTAAGTCTCCATGACATATCATAATGTATTGTATCCCCATAGGATTATCCATAATCGGCTTAAGGATAAATTTTGTTTTACCTTCTTAATTATTTTTGTCGTACGTTCCATTATCTCACCATCGAAAAACTTACTATCTAAAGATAGTATACCATTTGGTTACACCAATGTATCCAAATGGTTGAGTGCTCCAGTTTTTCAATTTCAGGATAACGCATATAAGAGGATATCAACAACTCGTAAAAAAGAGCTATAGATTCTATATCTATGAATAAAAAGTCTACACTATCAAGAGTCTTGCCTCCAACGTATTGGCATGCGTACCAACATAAAAAAAATGTAGATGTCACCCTTTGGTCCTTCAAAAGACATAAGTCAATATAACGGGCCCATTATTCATCTCTGAATTAAGATACAACACATATGATTGTCTAAAATAAATTGATTTGTCGAGACAGACTTATTAATCCAAATCAACTATATTTTAAGCCCTGATCTAATACATTGTCACTTATAATAATGCACCAATGTTTCTACTAGCAGTGTCCACCACTAATGGCCAAGACAAACCATCTCCCTTTAGGGATATAGACAACATAACAATCTTTGCATGAATAAAGTGTCTAACTTTATTCTCTCGATTGCAGATCTTATAATTTAGACTGTCACCTTTAGAATCATGTCTTTCGCATAATCTGTCCATCATATGCCTGATTCTAAAGGCTTAGATCGACAATGTCAGACTTTTATTTGCTTATTATACATTCAACAAATATGAACTTAAAGAGGATAACAATTTGGTATATGAATGACAAATAAACTCTTATTGATAAAAATGTCTCCAAAAACATATTACATTTTGACTCCTTAGGGCATACCTGTCTTACAAATTTTGTTCTCAGTATCCAGATCTTTCAGGATAGGAAGAACAAAATAATAGCTTCATCCCAAGAGGCCTACATAGATAAAATTCTTGAGAGGTATGTGATGTAAGATGCCAAGAAAGGTGGGCAACCATCTATGTTTGGAATTACTTTTTCTAAGAAAGACTCACCAAAGTCTGATGAAGCAAGAGAATTCATGAAGAAGGTGCCTTATGCTTCAACGGTGGGTGGTCTAATGTATGCTATGCTTTGCACACGACCAAACATTTGTTTTACAGTTAGGATAGTAAGTTGATTTCAGTCGGATCTAGGACCAAACCACTGGCTTGTGGTCAAGCGTCGACTTCTGGCTCTATGTTTACTCTGGGCGGTGGTGCCATTGTTTCGAGAAGTGTCAAGCAAGATTGCACTTTAGATTTAGTGATGGAGGCCAAGTATGTGGCAACTAGTGATGCTTCCAAAGAAACAGTGTGGCTCTATAAGTTCCTTAGGGGTCTTAAGGTCATTCCTGGTGTGGATAAGGCGGTATCGCTGTATTGTGATAACACTACAGTGATAGCTAATGCTAAAGGACCAAGGTTTCACAAGAAGAGTAATCATATTCATCAAGAGTATCATGAGAGAAAGGACAACATGGTGAGTGGAAATATGAAAATATGTTTGATCGTGTCTAAGAACATTATCGCCTATCGAGGCTATGCGGATGCGTAACATATCACATTTACACACTTAGTGCAAGTGTGAGATTGTTAGACATGATGCCTTAAGGAGTAAAATGTTATAATATATTTTTGAAGACATTTTATCAATAAAGAGTTTATTTATTATCCATATACCAAATATTATCCTCTTTATAATTATTTTTATTGAATATATGATAAGCAAACAAAACTCTAAGATTATTGGCATAAACCATTACGAATCATGCATATAATGAACACATTATGTGGAAGACGTGAATCTTGAAGGTGATGGTCTAAATCATAAGATCTGTTATCGAGAGAATAAAGTTGGACGCTTTATTCATGCTAAGATTGTTATATTTTCTACATCCCTAATAGGAGATGGCTCGTCTTGGTCATCGAAGTGGGACTCCGCATGTAGAAACATTAGTGTATTATCATAGGCGATGATGTATTAGATGGATACATAAAGTTCAGCTGATTTGGTTAATAATTTTGTTTGTGCAAATTAATTCACTTTAGAAAATCATATGTGTTGTGTCTTAATCCTGAAATGACTAATGGGCTTGTATTCTTGACTTATGTCTTTTGATGTACCAAAGCGTGACATCCTGACTTTATGATGGTATGCATATCGGTACGTTGGAGACACGAATCTTGATTACATAGACTTGTTACTCATAGATATAGAATCCATATCTCCTTTTGTAGAGTTAGTGATATTCTCTTATATGCGTTATCCTGTAATTGAAAGATTAGAATGCTTAACCATTTGGATATATAGGTGTAACCGAATCATATACTATCTGTGGATAGTAAGTATTCCATGTTGAAAAAATAGTACGTAGTAGAATTTTAAAATTTTTATATTAGAGTATTTTCCAAAACACAAGTTTAACACACTATATGCATAAATTAACTAGATCTTACTAACCTCCGAAGAACTCCCGTAATCCGTGAAGAGAAGTAACGTTCTAGAATAGCCTCAACCAACTGGTCTTCTTTGCTATTCTCTATCCATAATTGGAGTAAGTGTGGGCTCACATGTATAGCTCTTCCACCAGGTGACTCTCCTTCCAACCAATTGAGAGAACCCAAGCTAGTGTTTGTAATTTGTGAACAAGAGCTCTCAAGGAGTTTCAGAATCTCACTTGCAGAATATAACTCTTAATCTCTCAATTGATCTAAATAATAATAAGACTCACTCCCTTTTTATAGAGGTTGGATCCAGGAGTCAGTCCTTATCAGATAATACCTCAAAATTCAAATCAGAATCAAATTCGGATCAATATCTGATGAACTCCGCGTGAAAATGTGTGATCTTTTTATCGCGCAATCGGCATGCTGATTTGTCTAATAGGCATGTCAAACTCGCCTCATTGGCAAGCTGAACTTGAGGATCGGCATGCCGAACTGTTGATAAAAATCTCAGCGAATCTTTTATTTTTCACTCGAGATTCAATAGGATAAAGTCTCAGTTTTAATTCAAATAACTCAACAGAGAAGTTATCTAATTAAAACAATTTTATCTAGATAATCTCTAGAAAAATAAATAAATTCTTAATAATTCTACAAGTTTATCTTGATTTAATTTATTCAAAATTAAATCAACTGATAAACAAACAAGAATTATCCAATCCCAATAATTCAACAAGTTTATCTTGAATTAATTTTGTTACAAAATTAATTCAACTGATAAACAAACATGAATTATTTGATTCTTTTAAATTTCAACCAATCTAATAAATCTGACATAACTCACCAATTATTAGGAAAACACGTTGTATCATTATAAGATTTTTGTAAGCTAGCAAAGGAAACCTGATAGACCTATATAATTCAAGCTCCCGATAATTATGAAACCCAATATCCTAGATATACATTTCATAATTATCAACTCCAACGTTACTCCACTAAAAGCTTAGAGCTGCACTCTCGAACTATATAAAATTGCAAAGCCCGTGTAGCTAAGTCTCTGTGACATATCATAATGTATCATATCCCCATAGGATTATCTATAATCGGCTTAAGGACAAGTTCTATCTTACCTTCCCGATTATTTTTATATTACATTTCATAATCCCACCATGGAAAACATACCATCCAAAGACAGTATGTCATTTGGTTACACCTATGTATCCAAATAGTAAAGCGCTTCAGTTTTTCAATTATAGGATAATGCATATAAGAGGATATCATTACTCCTAAAGAGGAACTATGGATTCCATATCTATGAATAACAGGTCTACGCTATCAAGAGTCATGCCTTCAATGTACCAACATGCATACCACTATTAAAATGTGGGTGTTACCCTTTGGTACATTAAAAGACGTAAGTCAAGACAATGGGCTCACTATTCATCTCAAGATTAAGATACAATACAAATGATTGTCTAAAATGAATCGATTTACTGAGACAGAATTATTAATCCAAATCAACTCACTTTATGTCCCGATCCAACACATCGTCACTTATGATAATGTGCCAATGTTTCTATTCATAGAGTCCATCTCCAATGGTCAAGATAAACCATCTCCCAATAGGGATATAGACAACATAACAATTTTTACATGAATAAAGCACCTAACTTTATTCACTCGATTGTGGATCTTATGATTTAGACCGTCATCTTAAGAATCATGTCTTCCGCATAATCTGTCTATCATATGCCCAATTCTTAAAGGTTTAGACCAATAGTTTCAGACTATTATTTGCTTAACATACATTCAACAAATATGAACGTAAAGAGGACAAGATTTGGTATATAAATAATATATGAATTCTTTTTTGATAAAAATGTCTCCAAAAACATATTACATTTTTTACTTCTTAGAGCATACATGTCTAACATTCTAATAGTGAGATAATGAAATGTAAGATAAAAATTATTAAGAAGGTAAAACAAAATTTATCTTCAAGCCAATTATGAATATCCTATGGGGATATGACACATTATGATATGTCACGGCTGGTTAGCTTGTTGAAACTTCATAATTTCATATAGTTCAAGAGTGCGGCTCTAAGCTTTTAGTGAAGTAGTGTTAAAGTTGATAATTATAAAATATGCATCTAGGATATTGTATTTTATAATTATAGGTGCTTAAACGGTGTAGGTCTATCGGGTCCCCTTTGGTAGCTCATAACAAATCCTGTAACAATATGGCATGTTTTTCCTACATATTGGTGGCTTATGTTAAATTATTAGAATTAATAATTCATGTCAGTTTATTTGTTGAATTAATTTTGTAAATTAATTCAAGATAAACATGTTGAGTTATTTGGATAATATTTTATTTTTTATGAGATTATCCAGATATGACTGTTTTGATCAGATAACTTTTTTGTTGGGTTATTTGAATTAAAGCTAAGGCTCTATCTAAGAATCTTGGGTGAAAAATAAGATATCCTCATGAATCAAATTGCTGCAAGTTCAGTAGGCTGATGCATTAGTTTGGCCTATTGATGGAGTTCGACCTGTCAATCCTACAATAATCTCTATACAGGTTTTAGATGCATTTTTTAATCAGAAGTTGATCCATATTTAAATCTTGAGGCTCTATCCGATAAGGCTTGACCCTAGATTCGACCTCTATAAAGAAGGGGAGAGTTGCTCAGTTATTTAGATCAGTAGAGAAGAATAGAGTGAGTACTCTAGTTTGAGAAACTATATAACTCCCTGAGAACTATTATTCAACTTCAAGAACCTTAGTTCTAAGTCTTCTTAAGTAGTTGGAAGGAGAGTCATCAGAGAAAGAGCCGTACGTCGTGTGACCACTCATACTCTGATCTTAGATAGAGAATAGCAAAGAAGACCAATTTGTTGTTGCTCTTCTAGAGTGTTCTTCTCTACAAGGATTCGAGCCTACTTTGATATACAAAAAGTTTGTAAGATTTGTGATTAATTTATATATATAACATTTCTATTTTGTGTTTTGAAAAATATTTTGATTTTAAAATTTTAAAATTCTGCTACATACTTATTTTTCCAACAATGTATTCGTAGTAAAAGTCCTTGTTGCCTAGTCAATTTGTGTTCATGCCATGTTTTTGGCTACCAAATTCATTTTGGTAGCAAAAGGCATGCTTTTAAGACCAAACATTTGGTAGTGAGAACATACTTTTTGTTACCAAATTTGTATTGGTCGTGAAAAGTCCTTGGTGCCAAACCATTTTGTCTTTACACCATGTTTTTTACTACTAAATATATTTTGATAGCAAAAGGTATGCTTTTGAAACAAATATTTGGTAGCGAAAACATATTTTTTACTATCAAATTTATCTTGGTAGGAAAAAGTCCTAGGAGGCAAACTATTTTCACTTGATGTCATATTTTCGGCTACCAAATGCATTTTGGTAGCAAAAATCATGTTTTTAGACTAATTATTTTGTAGCAAAAACACACTTTTTGCTATCAAATTTATATTGGTAGCAAGTCCTTGGCAGCAAGCCATTTTTGGCTTGGCTCCATTTGTTTGGCTTCAAAACATTTTGGTAGCAAGACATGTTTTGAAGACCAAATGTATTAGTAGCAAAAATCCTTAGTGCCAATCCAATTTGTCTTTGTGCCATATTTTTGGTTACCAAATGCCTTTTGGTAGCAAAGGCATATTTTTGAGACTAAATATTTGGTAGCAAAAACATATTTTTTGCTACCGAATTTGTATTGCTAGCAAAAAGTCCTTGGTGCCAAACCATTTTGGCTTTACGCTATATTATTTGCAACCCAAAACCATTTTGGATTTATGTTATATTATTTGCTACCAAATATATTTCGGTAGCAAAAGGAATGCTACTAAATATTTGGTAGCGAAAACATACTTTTTGCTACCAAATTTATCTTTGTAGCAAAAACTCCTAGGAGGCAAACCATTTTGGCTTGGTGCTATTTTTTTGGCTAGCAAATGCATTTTTGTAGCAAAAATTAGGCTTTTAGGACCTAATATTTTGTAGTGAAAACACACTTTTTGCTACCAACTTTGTCTTGGTAGTAAAAGTCCTTGGTAGCAAATCATTTTGACCACCAAACATTTTGTTGGTAAAAGACGTGTTTTTAAGGCAAAATGTATTGATAGCAAAGGTCCTTGGTACCAAACCAATTTATCTTTGAGCCATATTTTTGGCTATGAAATGTGTTTTGGTAGCAAAAGCCATGATTTTGAGACCAAATATTTGGTAGCAAAAATATACTTTTTGCTGCCAAATTTGTATTGGTAGCAAAAAGTTCTTGGCACCAAACCATTTTGGCTTTACACCATATTTTTTGCTATCAAATATATTTTGGTAGCAAAAGGCATGCTTCTGAGACCAAATATTTGGTAGCAAAAACATATTTTTGCTAACAATTTATCTTTGTAGTGAAAAGTCCTAAAAGGAAAACCATTTTGGCTTGGTGCCATATGTTTGGCTATCACATGCATTGTGGTAGCAAAAATCATGTCTTTAAGACAAAATATTTAGTAGCGAAAATACACTTTTTGCTACCAAATTTGCCCTGGTAGCAAAAAGTCCTTGGCAAACCATTTTTGGTTAGTGCTGTATTTTCGGCTACCAAATATTTTTGTAGCAAATGACATATTTTTAAGACTAAATGTATCGGTAGCAAAAGTCCTTCGCATCAAACCAATTTGTCTTTGCGCTATATTTTCTTCTACCAAATGCATTTTGGTAGCAAAAAGGAATACTATTGAAACCAAATTTTTGATAGCAAAACATACTTCTGCTAGCAAATTTGTGTTAGGAGCAAAAAATCCTTAATGCCAAACCTAAATTGGTTTAGCACTATATTTTTTGCTATTAGATTATATTTGGTAGCAGAAACATCTGATTTTGCTTCCAAAGCCATTTTATTTAGTTCTATGATTTTCGGCTACCAAAATTTAGTAGTAAAAATCATATTTTCCTACCAAAATGTTTTAGTAGCTAAATTTTTGGTAGCTAAAGGTTTTTTTTTTTCTTGTATTGACGACTACATAATACTTTTTAGGAACCTATCTATAAATGAAAAAACTTGTAAGAAACAAGTTATATACACTATTCAGTGATCAATCAAAACAAAGGAACTTTAGACATGTACACTACTTTATTGATAAGCCAAAGATATAAGAAAAGATAAGAACACAATATAATTAAGCAGATCAAGGCAACCATGCTTCAAGAAAAACCAATGATAACAAGAAGAAAGAGATGAAACATGCATAATTATTTTGAAATAATTGGAATAAATTCGTGAACTCTTACACTCATTCAAATTTGAAGCAAACATTTTTAATAATGGAAAATAAAAATGGCATTCAGTTTAATTTGTCAATAGCTTTACTTTGGCAAAGATGGAATATATTCACCTCATTACGAGTGCATGTAGCTTTGTAGGAGATAAATCCATGACAAGCATGAGCGAACATAACAAGAAACGAAAGCCCTATAGATTGAGGGTCACCTTGAAACCAGAAGCCTTGTTAGAGTTGACAGAAATAGAACCCACCGAACGTTTGGAGACAAAACTAACAAGAAAACCGGTGCTACCTCAAGTCTTCAAAATATATCCTTTAGGTACAAATCTACACACTAATAATCACTTTTTCTAATATCAACTCTAATGAGTGAGTCTTTTACTCACAAGTCATACATTTCTTAAGTTTAAATTTTTGTGAAAGTTCTCAAACTCATATGTTATTTTTATGAATTTGGTGTTATTTTATAGAAAAATAAAAATATGGGTCTTTATGAGAACTTGGACATCAAATTAAGGCTTTAAAAAGCCTTTTCTAGGTGAAGCCAACCATGGCTGCATGCCAACGTTGCATCAAGCATGCAACCGAGCACATTTAGAGGCCTAGCAGGGACCTTGCACAAATGTGCAAGCCCTAGAGAGCACGAGTGCTACGTTGGCAAGTTGCTCAGGCTGCCAAGCTCGAGGTAGTTTCACAGGCGTGTTGTGCTACCCTCATAGCTATTTGTGATGTACCCTAAGCAAATTATGTAATGACCACACTTTGACTTCGTTACATTTACATTTTGTTAATAAAGAGGCATTTTTCATTATTGTTTTTTATTCTAATTTCATGAATAGTTAATTCTACCTAAGGTCATCAAGTATGTGACTTGATACTAAAACTTTTAGGTGAAAATTAAATTCTATTCTAAATTATCCCTAGTCGGTCATTATTATAGGGATAATAATGAATGAAGACTAGTATGAAGTTTGACAGATGATTATATTTTACTAATCATGTGTATGAGATACTAAGTCAACTCATAGATACATTTTTAAGAAATGATGTATTGGATCGACCCGCTATGAGAATACTACATGGATAAGTGTCATAAGTGATTCTCATCACAATAGTATTATCCTAGTCCTCTGACCTGAAATCACCATTGTTTTCTACATGACAAGTTCTATATTTTGACACATTCTAATATTATCTCTAACAGGATGATGGAATGGATTGTTAATGGATATAAAGTGAATCATGTGAGGAATGTGAGTGATTAAGAAGAAATTTGTCCCTCATTTATTATAAGAAATATATCTATGGGCCGCTTGATAAATTAGACTAAAGAAAAATGTATGGCCATACTCGAATGAATTGATAAGGTCAGTCTACTTAAGATCGAGAAATAATATGATTGAATAGTATAAGGATGTCATAAACATGCCTTATGTTCAATCAAGGTATCTAGTGACAAAAGGACTTTAATACTTTTGTGGATTAGGTTATGTCAGATTATTGACATTCATATAACTTGGGTAATCATAATGTCTTGCTAGGGGCTGCTTATGATTTGTGAGCAAGAAACAGAATTTTAAGCCTACTACCAATGTTATGTGAACCTACAGGGTCGCACACTTAGAATAGACCAAAAACGAATTTTGGGTTTATTATGTCTAGGTTCAATGAACCTGATAATGTCTAAATTTGATGTACTAAATATGTCTAGGTTTATCGAATATGATATTATCTAGATTCTACGAATCATATTTGAATTACAGTTTACCCTAGTTAAAATCTAACTTTATCTTAAAATCAAAATATATATATATATCTATTTTAGGGTTTTTGGCCAAATTAGATGAGAAAAGTCATTCCCTTATTCTAAAAGGCAAAAACATTAAAACCCTAAAATTAGAGAGAGTCATTTCACGCAAGAAGAGGATGCTAGCACACCAATTTAGTTTTTGAGGGTATCTGTTCATATGGATACCTACAAAGGGCGTTGCTTTAAGTAACAACGTTTAAATCTGATCCTGAATACAAAAAGCTCGAGTTAGGGTGTCATCAGAGTGAACCCGCTCTCTTCCTTCTAGAAATCCTGCCCCTTTGTCGTCCTAGTAAGATTCTATGATTTTCTTATCAATCTAATCGAATTGTATGGATCCTGCGAAGGTTTTGTGGGAATTATTTTAATTTTTTGCCACTTATTTGAGTCACAAAATCTAACAAAACCCAACAGTGGTGTCAAAGCGACTTGTGAATTCAATTAAATTGATTTTATATGGTTCTATGTATATGTGATATGCATGGATAAGATTTATACATTAATTAGATTAATGTGTTTGAGGTTTGATTTGATTAAATGTTTTTAGATTGTTATTTTGATTAATACGCTTACTGTATCTTGTAACCTGTTGTTGTTAATTTGATTAATATTATAATTTAACAAGAATCTAGTAATCTGTTTTAAGATGATTAAATGATATACTATAAATCTGGTTTCAGTTTTATTAAGGTGGCAAACTGTTTAAATGTTGAACAGCGATAATCTGTTTACTAGGACCGCTGCTAGGGGCACAACCACTTGGACCTCGCCAGGGGCGCTGCCCCTTGACCCCGAATTGATTCGTCACATATATCATTTTAGTTATAATAAAAATTTAACTTTAATGAAAGTATATTATTATGTTTATGTGATTAGTGTGAATTGCATGGTGCATAGCATGGCCCTTTTATACCAATGTGATTGGCAGGTTTTATTTAATTTTATTTAGGGTTTGTAATTTTAAATTCGGCCTGCGTGTCGTTTTTCAATTTGTTGTAATTTATTTTTTTTATTTAGTAGAAATAAAATAGTTTAGATATCAATTTGTAATGTAAAATCAAAGCCCAAGCTCAAGATAGATGGAGGCTCAAGATGGAGTCCATTCGTGGCAATCTAAGGAAATCCATAGAGATGAAGATTACCTAGGATTGACCATTAACCTTCATATTGGCTTATGAAGATCAATCTAGAATTGGGCCATGCTATGACACTCTTATTGTGTTATTATTATGCTATGTATGTGATGCTATGTATATGATGCTATGTATGTGATGCGACATAATAATAAATAATAAAATAAAAATAAAGTACAACCCTCACTTAATATTAAGTCATTAAAATGCCTCCAATAATTCAACACTTGTCAAGACTTGGATTGCTAAACATAGGTTCCGCCAAAGCAGGGTGTGTTAAGCCATCTAGGTAAGAAAAGATGGATAATAGTGATATCCATATGTTTGAAATGGTTAGACTTAACTAGGTTATCAAAATGGTTTTGGACCTAGGGCATTAGATGGGATTTTAATTAGCTAGGACATGTGATGTCAAATCCCATATTTATCCAAGAGTTACATAAGATGTAATTGATAAAGTTTTACCTACCTAAATAAACATTCTTTAGGTGATAAGCCAAAACTTACTTAAAGTGAGATGAAATATGGATCTTGGCACACTAAAATTACAATTGTTGTGATTACCAAATTAATATTGACGGTTATTAATTTCATAAAATTAATGGGATTTAAATTTTGCTTCGTTAAAAATTGTTTAATAAAATGCTAAGTACTCTATGTATATATATTTATTGTAGATAATGGCATCAAACACCACATCTAACTTGTCACTACGAACGATCCTTGAGAAGGATAAGCTCAAGGGACTAACTTCCTTGACTGGTACAGAAACTTGAGAATTGTTCTTAAGCAAGAGAGGAAAGAATATGTCCTTGATCAACCTATCCCTAATGAACCAGCTGCTAATGCTCCTAGAGTTCAAAAGGTCATAGTAAGCATCTTAATGACTCTGTTGATGTCACTTGCCTCATGCTTGGAAGCATAGAATCAAAGCTTCAGAAGCAACTGATGGAATGGAGGCTTGTACCATGATAGGCCATCTAAATGAAATGTTCCAAGAGAAAGCTAGAAGTGAGAGGTTTGCCACCTTAAAGGCATTACTCTTACGCAAGTTGGCTGTTGACGGTTCAGTGAGTCTTCATGTTCTTAAGATGAAGGATCATCTTGATCATTTGTAGAAACAAGGTCTTTAGATTAGCAAAGAGTTGGCAGTTGACATCATTCTCCAATCTTTGCCAGATGCTTATGATGGGTTTGTTATGAACTACAACATGTATAATATAGAGAAGACTGTTTCTGAGTTGCATGGAATACTTAAGACTGCTGAACAAAACATCAAGAATACCAAAGATGTTCTAATGGTTAATAAAGGGAAAGGTATGAAAAGGAAAGGAAAGGAAAGGGTAAGAGCAAGAATAAGGCTCCCAAGGACTTTAAGAACCCCAAGCCTAACCCCAAGCCCAATCCTAAACCTAAGGCTAAACCACCAAAGGAGGGAGTATGCTTTTTTTGCAGTGAGCCTAGTCATTGGAAAAGAAACTACAAGCTCTATTTGGATGATCTAAAGAAGAAGAAGAGTAGTGTGACTACTCCTTTAGGTATTTATGTTATAGAAGCTAATTTGTCTACTTCTAATTCTTGGGTATTAGAACTGGATCTGGATCTCACATTTGTACTAATGTGCAGGGTCTTAAGAGGAGTAGAATCTTGGCTA
This sequence comes from Artocarpus hirsutus, assembly GCA_946598075.1. Taxonomy (NCBI): domain Eukaryota; kingdom Viridiplantae; phylum Streptophyta; class Magnoliopsida; order Rosales; family Moraceae; genus Artocarpus; species Artocarpus hirsutus. Next base: position 5,555 of record CAMOHE010052842.1, on the reverse strand, counting down.
AAGGTGAAGTGGACCTATGAGTTGGAAATAGAGCAAGAGTTGCTGCTTTAGCTGTAGGAACATATGAGTTGACTTTGCCTAGTGGACTTGTTTTAAGTTTAGAAAATTGTTATTATGCACCTGTTATGAGTAGGAATATTATTTTTGTTTCTTGTTTGGACAAGGAAGGTTTTGAATTTATTATTAGGAATAATAAATGCTCCATTTACCGTGATAACATTTTCTATGGATATGCTTCACGAATGAATGGTCTTTATTTTCTAAACATTGAAAACACAAATGAAAAGTCCATCTATAATGTTAATAGAAAGAAGTTTAAATCTAAAGATTTAAACCCTACCTATCTTTGGCACTGTCATTTGGGCCATATAAATGAGAAACACATTTCCAAACTCCATCAACATGGGCTTTTGAATTCATTTGATTTTGAATTATTTGAAGTATGTTAGTCTTGTTTATTAGGCAAAATGACTAAGACACCTTTTACTAGGCATAGTGAAAGGGCTAATGGCTTATTGGGCCTTGTACATTCTGATGTATGTGGACCATTAAGTTCCACTGCTAGAGGAGGATTTCAGTAATTCATTACTTTCACAGATGATTTTAATAGATACGACTATATCTATCTAATGAAACAAAAATCTAAATCTTTTGACAAGTTTAAAATTTTCAAAAATGAAGTACAAAATCAACTTGGTAAAAGCATTGAAGCACTTTGATCAGATCAAGGTGGTGAATACTTAAACCAAGAATTCATTTATCATCTTAGAGATTTTGGGATAGTCCAACAATTAACTCCACCAGGAACACCACAATGGAATGGTGTGTCTGAACAGAAAAATTGAACTTTATTGGATATGGTTTGATCTATGATGAGTCAATCAGATCTTCCAATATCCTTTTTGGGGTATGATCTGGAAACTGCCACGTTCATACTGAATAGAGTTCCCTCAAAGGCGGTTCAAAAGACACCATATGAGATGTAGACCGTGAAGTCGGCTAGTTTGTCTTTTCTTAAGATTTGGGGATGTGAGGCTTATGTAAAGCATCAAATTTCAAATAAATTGGCACCCAAATTAGACAAATGCCTTTTTGTGGGATATCCTAAAGAAACTAAAAGATATTACTTCTACACTGCTTCTGAGAACAAAGTGTTTGTTGCTCGGAATGGTATCTTTTTACAAAGAGAATTCATTTCTAAAGGAACTAGTGGGAGTAAAGTTCAACTTGAAGAAATTCAAGAACCATAAAATGGCATTGAACCACTTGTGGAATCCCAACTTGATCAACAAGTAGTTGTTGAGCCTACACAAGTAGCACAAGGCCTGAGGAGGTCTGGTCGGATACGTTAGAGCCCTAAGAGATATGGATTTCTCTTAATTGATAATAATGATGTGATGATTATGGATCAAAATGAGCCCACATCCTACCAAGAGGCCATGAATAGCCCTGACTATGATAAATGGGTAGAAGCCATGAAGTCAGATATGCAATCCATGTATAATAATCAAGTATGGACTTTGATTGATCTGCCTGATGGTTTAAAGACTATTGGGTGCAAATGGGTTTTCAAAACGAAAACAGACATGGATGGCAATGTGCATACCTTTAAGGCAAGACTGGTTGCAAAAGTTTCTAGCAAACACATGGTATAGACTATGATGAAACTTTTTCACCAGTTGCTATACTTAAATCCATTCGAATTCTCCTCGCCATAGCTACATACTATGATTATGAGATTTGGCAAATGTATGTCGAAACAGGGTTTCTTAATGGAAACCTACTTTGAGGATGTGTATATGACACAACCCGAGGGTTTTGTTTGTCTTGAGAATTCTAGAAAGGTTTGCAAGCATCAAAGATTCATTTATGGATTGAAGCAAGCATCTCGGAGTTGGAATTTTTGTTTTGATGAAGCAATCAAAGAGTTTGGTTTCATTAAAAATGAAGATGAGCCTTGTGTTTACAAGAAGGTTAGTGGGAGTGCAATAGTCTTTCTAGTGCTATATGTTGATGACATATTACTCATTGGAAACGATATCCCTACTCTACAAAATGTTAAATCATAGTTAGGGAATTGTTTCTCAATGAAAGACTTAGGTGAAGCTGCCTATATTCTAGGCACCAAGATCTATAGGGATAGATCTAAGAGGCTTATTGGCCTAAGTCAGAGTACATACATTGACAAGGCATTGAATAGGTTTAGTATGCAAGATTCCAAGAGGGGATTCTTGCCAATGTCACATGGAATTAATCTCAGCAAGACTCGATGTCCAATGACATAGGATGAGCGAGACCACATGAATAAGATTCCATATGCTTCTGCCATTGGATCTATCATGTATGCAATGTTATGTACTCGACATGATGTCTCATATACCTTAAGTATAACCAGAAGATACCAATCAGATCCAGGCGAAAGTCACTAGACAATAGTTAAGAATTTCCTTAAATATTTGAGAAAAACTAAGGATGCATTCTTACTGTATGGAGGAAAGGAAGATGAGCTTGTTGTAAGTGGTTACACAGATGCCAACTTCCAGTCCAACAAGGATGACTTTTGATCATAGTCAGGCTATGTGTTCTGTTTGAATGGAGGTACAGTGAGCTAGAGAAGTTCAAAGCAAGACATTGTTGCTGATTCTACAATAGAAGCTGAGTATATAGCCACCTCAGAAGCAGCTAAGGAAGCAGTTTAGATCAAAAGTTTATTATTAGTTTGGGTGTTGTTCCTAGTATATCAGATCCAGCATACTTGTATTATGATAATAACGGGGCCATAGCACAGGCCAAGGAACCTAGATCACATTAGTGATCCAAATACATACTCAGGCATTATCATCTCATTCAAGAAATCATTGAGAGAGGAGACGAGAAGATATGCAAGGCACCTACAAATGACAATGTTGTTAATCCACTCACTAAGCCTCTTCCACAGCCTAAGCATGAGAATCATACTAGGTCAATAGGTATTAGATACAATATTGATTGGGCCTAGTGCAAGTGGGAGATTGCTAGTAATGCACCCTAGGCCAATTATGTAATGATCACACATTGACTTCGTTACATTTGCATTTTATTAATAAAGAGGCATTTTCATTATTGTTATTATTCTAATTCCATGACTAGTTAATTCTACCTAAGGTCATCAAGTATGTAACTTGATAGTAAAACTCTTAGGTGAAAATTGAATTCTATTCTAAATTATCCCCAGTCAGTCATTATTATTGGGATAATAATGAATGAAGACTAGTATGAAGTTTGCCTGATGATTATGTTTTACTAATCATGTGTATGAGATACTAAGTCAACTCATAGATGTGGCGCCCCCTTTTCCAGACGTCACAGATGTCGTTACATTCATTCTTTAAAACATTAATTGAAGCAAACTATTGTAATTAATAACGTGCATTTGAAATCATAGTTTGGAAAAGCATTCCCAGGATCTTTACATACATTTTTTTTTTATAGAAATACAATTTATAGGAAATTATAAATTTACTTAAATAATTTGCTTTTCCATAGACATTGTATAAATAGTTTGCTAATATTATTTAAAATTAATTTGACCTTTGAAACAAAAATAAAATTCTTTGAACATGGCTCGGCCGGCAGGCCGAACTTTTAACTTCGGCAGGCCGAACTGAACCGGCAGGCCGAAGGTCACCCATCGGCAGGCCATCCGAGGCCATGTAGAATGGGGTTTTCAAAAACCACAAGATCGACAGGCCGATGCTTGGCAACCGGCAGGCCGATTGGAAAACTTCGACAGTCCAACCAGTATGGTCGGCAAGCCGAACCTTTTAAAAAATTTGATAACAAGTTTTTAAAGCTTCAAATGCGGAAGAAAAATTTATAAAATAATAAAAACACATTCACCAAAATTTATAAAAATTATTCTTAAATTATAAACATACTCAAATCCAAAATCATAGAATATTTCTTTAAAACTTCCTTTCCTTGGCGTTCTTCCATTTGCAACCATCTTCCTTAGCTCACACGCCTGTCATTGTCCTCCGCTGACTCCATAATTTTCTTACCCTTATCTGCAACATGATGAAAAACTTGAATAAGCTAATGCTTAGTAAGTACATTATAATTCTCACAGCTTAAAAACATTTCATGAACATCATCATCATCATCCATAATAGTGCACTAGGCACATTTTCATAGGAACATATCTTTCATTACATCATCCATATTAAAACTTATCCATTTTATCTTAAGGGGCCCAAGTGTTGCACCATAACATCATCATCATAGGCGCGCCGTCATGAGAGGAGAGGGGTAGCTAATCCCAAACCAAACATGACATGTCCAACCTTTGGGACATCATAAACATAAACATAAACATAGGGTGTGCAACACTTATTTAGGTGATACATATATACATACTTATACTTTCATACTTTGAAAACATTATCATGAAAACATGCATAAACTTTCATGCCTTAAACTTCATGAAAATCATCATGAGAAATCATCATAAAACCATCATAAAAATAGATTTCAAACTTTTCATAAAAACTCATACTTTTCATAATCATACTTTTCATAAACGCATCATGTTGCAGGTGAGAATGTACTTATCTCAATGAGCTTTCTTAACCTTACTCTTGTAGATGACAACGCCGCGGCCTTGATGTGCTCACTTCTCAATTTGTTCATGTCATATATTTATAAAATGGTAATTAACATTTAATCAATGAATTAATTACCATATCATAACTCCCATGATAACCATTTCATAACATATATATAGCATCCATTTCATAAAAACATCATGCATGCATTTTCTTTAAACATAAAACATAGAAACAACATTTTCAACACATGCATATTTCTGACCTTCATGAAATTAAAAATTTATAACTTAACATTTACATAAAATCTGAAAATCAAAATTGGCAGAGACATTCATAACATACATACCTACCACCATGATTTTTCTTTAGTCATAAAAATCTCATTTAGCAATTTAAATAATTCACATAACATTCAACATACAATCTGCCAGCAATAGCTGGGCAGTGAACACTTTTTATCTCAGGTCCAATTTTCACATTTTCATATCACAGAAAAATCCATAAAAATTCTTACATGTAATACTCTCATAGAATTATAACATATTCAAAAATTGGCCTAAAATAAATTCCTATCACTTCAAAACATGCATTTGAAAGCAGAGACCAAACATAACCATAACAATTTTAGACAGTGGATTACATGCAATAATAATTCCCAAACAATTAAAATAAACTTATTTAGACCTAAAAATTCATATGATATTATTTTTAACCTACACATACAGTAGCATAAAATTTCTCATCTCCAAATAAAATTATATAATCTTACAAAAAATATCACAAAATCAAGAATCTCACAACTTTACATTTTAAGGAGTCAAATAACCTAGGTTTATTAAAAATTCTATAACTCATGAAATACTCATCAAATCATTACCAAACTTTCCAGTCCTATACTTAACATATATATAAACATATCCACCAAATTTCGTGCAAAACAACATTCATTTGCAACAAAAACAATAACCA
>CAMOHE010052841.1:0-35920 GCA_946598075.1 Artocarpus hirsutus | reverse complement strand
AGTTTTGCACAACTGTTTTTTCTTTTTCTCTATTTATTTTCACACTCTCTCTCTCTTCCTCTCATTTTCTCTCTCCTTTCTCTCGCTCACCTCTCTCTCGTCTCTCACTCTCGGTTTACCCTCTCTCTCTCTTTCAATCTCTCAGAATTTTTGAAACAAATTTCGTTTTCAAGCTTCGGGATTGTGAATTGAAAGCTCGGGAACGCGATTGAGCAACTACAAACTCGATTCAAGCTTCGATTTAAGGTTAGATTTCAAAATTTCTAAACTTTTTCAATTTTTCAGGATTTTCTTACATTTTGAAATTTTAGAGTTTCTAAGTCTAGAAAAGCTTCGATCTAACTTAGATGGACTTAGATTAGCTAGAATGTAAACTTCATTTCATTAAAAACGGATTAGAATCAAGATTTTTCATTTTTCCTCTATTTTCTCTTTTTTTGGATTTTTGCAAAAACCTTGTTTAAAACTTGTTTTAAATCATTAAAAAGTGTTCTATTATGATTTCTTATAGTTTATGATGATTATCCATGCCTGGGAATTGAGAAAACAGGTTAGATTTGAAGATTTGAAATTCGAAATGCCGAGACCCGTGCGTGGAAATTTCTGGAATTTCCCAGATCGACAGGCCGAACTTCGTGTTCGGCAGGCCGGATTCAAAGGATCGGCAGGCCGGATTCATCCGACCAGCAGGCCGAACCTGGGAACGTTCGGCTGACCGGACTTGGACTTCCGGCAGGCCGAACCAGAGAAACCGACAGGCCGACCGAGTAAGGGAAAATTTTGTGATTTTCACCCGTTTTAACTGTTTTGAACCCTGATTTAAATTTCAACTTTGTACAATGATTTTATAAACCTAAATGGCACACTAGGACACCATGAGATGATTTAGTATCATAGGATACCTCGGGTTAGATGCTAATGAGCTAAGTTACTATGCATTTAGGATTTGTGTGTGGATCTGCTGAGCTAACATATAGCGGACCGGGATTACGGTGTGAGACACCGGTACGAGTATTGTTTCTACAAAAATGTTTTCAAATGATTTGTCAACAAAGGATTTTCATTATTTGTTTTCTGAAATAATGGATTGAGACAGATTTTATAATAAACTTCATAATGAATATAAATGATTATATCTGGTAAAGAAGAGATTTTATGAATCAGAGAGATATATGTGTATATATATTTTAGGGCATGATGCCATCTCAGAGATCGGGTTGTGTAGTGAACAACCTTGGGGGCAAGTCCCGAAACCCAGCTGGGCCACTACGGTGGTGAGTTATGTATGGTTTGCCCAGGAAAGGAAAAACGGTATTCTTTCTAGTTGATTTATTTGAATTATTTTTGGAAGATTATATTTTATTGAATTTCTCATTTAATTATCTATTTGTTGATAGTTCTAGTTCATTTCTACATATTTATCTGATTTTAAGAAATTTCTTTTAAAGTTAAATAATTTCTAAATATAGTCCTACTGAGCCTTTCGCTCACGTTTCTATTTGTTTTAAAATCTTAACCCTAGGTGGATATCAGCATAGGATTGGAGAAGAGTCCGCCGACCGGACTTACGATCAGTAGAAGTATTTGGTAGGTTAAATTACAATTCAAGGCATGTAAGATTTTAACTTCTCTTTTATTTTGGACTGTGGTTGTATTATAATAATGTCAGTACTATATGTGTGTGCACAATATGTGGGCCAGTGGGACTCATACGCGTTCCACCCCATATTTAATTATTATAATGTTATTTCTATTTGTTTAATTATTACGATGAATCATTTTATTTCTTTAATTTATTCTATTCGTACGATTTTTAAATTATCACATTTTTACTTATAAATTTGATTCTAAAACCTTGTTTTTAACTAAATCTTTATCTATTTAACTTAATTAAGCCACCACGTCACCTCCCGTACTCCGGGGCGTGACACGTGAGCCTCAACCTCAGTCTTTATCTCCACCTTGGTAACTTCTTCGGCTTCAATCTCATCAGTTTCCTTTGCAGCAGTATTGGTTGATGAACCCAAGACATGATGGCACTAGCAGAAGAAAAGGAAGAGGGTCCAGTTCAAATTCGCATAGTAACTTTAGGGAGTTCGGATACTCAAATCAGTGATGTGACGGTCGACAGTATGGTTCCAATTCCTTAGTCTTTAGTTTTGGTTTTCTTTGATATTGGTGCCATTCGTTCTCTTATTTTGAGTCCATTTGTGCCTTGGGAATAGAAATAGAGGGATTTATGAACCTTTGGGAATTACCTCACCCTTAGGGCGGGTGTATGTGTACTTTATATAATATATATATACATATATATCTAGTAAGATAATGATTGGGGGTAAGGCCCTAGAAAGTAATTTGATCATGATCCCCATGAGTATTTATGATTGATCATAGGAATGAATGGGTTGTCTAGGAATGTGCAACTATAGTTGTCGCACTAAATAGGTAACCTTAGGGATCGATAGGGGATGATGATCGTTTACCAGGGTGGTAACGATCGAGTAATGAGTGAGTAACTCATGAAAACGTGTCTAGATATACTAGGGAAACCTAACATGCTATTGTTGGGTTTTGTGCCCTAAAAACTGTGACATTATATATATTGTTAATAAATAAATAAAGTGATATTTATTATTATTTTGGTTGCTTATATGTATTATGAATACATTTATAAACATCAAGAAAATTCCATGATTATTTATGTGACTATAAATTTAGCATATAAGTGTTATATGCTTAGGGATAAAATTTATAGATAATAATCTAAATAGTCCATAATAATTAATTAAAGTTTGGGATCTTTAATTAAACATTACAAGTACGGTCTAATCTCATTTCGAATAAAATAGTCATTATCCAGACTATTAATGTAGATATATTAGATTGGAGGTACTTTATATAATGAGATTATATAGGACTAGACCAGATAAATTATGAATCTCTAATAATCATTTATTACAAATAGAGTATTCAAATTTATCACTATGATGATCATATATTTGATAGTCTTAATCCTGAATATTTATTAGACTCTTATTTATGATATTATGTTTTTTTACTTGCATGTTAAGATTTGTGTAAGCACAGATCATAACTTAGCATCATGGAAATATAATGTAATAAATGGCTGGGAATAATATTATATAGATATAGAATCCATTCCTTCCCTATGGAAGTTAAGAAAAATAGTTCTCTTGAGTGATAATTCATGGTTTGAACAGTAAGAGCGCTCGTTCATAATAAGATTATGAATTAACTGTTTATTAGAGAATTATTGGAACTCAAGGATAAAGATATAATAAGAGAAGTAAACAGAAATTGAACCTAGCCCTTATTATGAACTATTTATAGAGGACTGACTTATATGTAATGATTATATCAATGGATTACTCGCTTATTTTCTTTGAGTAATTTCACTATAATCTCAAGAGTTCAGTTTCAGGTTTTTAGTGGAGTAACACTAAAACTAATAAATTTGACACATTAATTAAAGAGGGTCTATAGGTCCCCAATGCCACCTCTGTAACACTATATTGGATTTATACATAAAATAAATTATACATTTTTAGTTTAGAATTATTGAATTCTGAATTAATTATTTCACACTTGAATTATTAATGTGATACAGAAAAATGTTCTCTGTGATACATACTATAATGTGATAAGTGTTGTCACATTTAACTGAGCATTAGTTAATTAATTACTTGATTAATTTTAAAATCTATTCTTAAATAAATGTGATTTATTTTTGAATTAGGATATATATATATATAGTTTTGAACCAAATATTTTTATATATATATAAGATTTTATAATATATTAATATATATATATTAATATAAAACAAACGTAAACGTTTGTTTTACGTTTTAGTTTTAATATATATTATATATATATATAATGAATCAAGATTCGTTTTGATTTGTAAAAAAAATAAAAAATAAAAAATAAAAAAAGTAAAAATAAAAACAAGGGAAACAGGAAAAGCGTTTCCCGTGTATATTTTTGTATGTGTGTGTGTGTCATGTACGAATCACAAAGTGATTCGGGAAATTAAAAAAAGAAAGGGAAGGGAAAAGTAAAAAGTTACAATCAAGCAATATATATACTTTTTCTATATATGTGATATGGTGATTATTTCATATTGAAAAGTTAATAAAAAAATAACTAATTGCTCAGATATAAAGAGGAAGAGATAACAGTTATCTCAAGAGTTTTTTCATTCACTTAACTTTTACAAAATATTCAGAGAGAAAAACTGATAGTTCTTCTCTGAAAAAAAAAAAAGTCTGCTATCTCATGTGTTGAGTACATAGCAGATTCAGAGAAGTGTGAGGAAAATTCATTCTTGCAGTTTGACGCCCACTCGTCTTTCCATTGGTGTGGAGGCCTGGATTGGAAGATCGTGGTATCAAAGAGGAAAGCTAGGATACCCTTATAGTCTTCAATAGGTTTATAAAATTCCTAAAGCTTTTCATTATTAATTAAAATTGTATATCTATTTCCGGTGAACAAAGTTTTGAGAAAATTTTTGTTTGTAAACGATCCGCCTCTTCCACTGCGCTTCCTATTTTAATTCCAACAAATGGTATCAGGCGGGTTATAGCATATATAATTTTAATTAAACATGATTTTATTTTGATAATTTCATGTTCTTGATGCATGTTTGTGGGCACTTTATATTTTTGTAATTTTTATTCATGTGATGAATGGTTATTTGATGAATGGATTTTTGGTCGTTAATTATATGGTCCTTTTGGATTGATAATTTTATTTTCAGTTTAATTAGATCAAATCTGTGTAAGCCCATAAGGGGGCATAGGCTTTTTGTAATTTATCATTATTATTTTTTTCCTCCTCTCCTTCACCTACACGTGGAGCGATGAAGAAAAAGAAGTTCATTGGATCTTTTGGCCTAGTTGAGAACTTTGGGCCTGTCAAATTTCAATGGCAAACCAGCAGATTGTTGCATAGTAAATCACCCAATGAAGACTGCATAAATGGAGCAAGGAATTATGTATAACTTATAAGAAGACCTTTGTAATTTTTTTTATAATTTTTTATGTGTTGTAATTTTAATTATCCAAAAAGACCCGGTCAAAAATCCACTGTTTATTTTTATGCTTTATTTTCATAAGATGATTGTGATAACATGTTCATGCATTATAACATATCATCTAGGAAAGTGCCTACTTATAGTTTTTGTAACATAACATGCATACACATGCATATTATTTTTATAAAGGTGTTTATAAAATGAGTTAATATGTATTAGAATTAATTTAATTTGATTAAAGTAATTGGGTTGGTTTTATAATTTTAATTTTTTAATCAACCGAATAATGTAAATTTAGTTTTAATAGTTAAAACTTGGTAAAATTCACATTAGTTTTAAGTTATCTAATTTTTAAATTGTTTAATGATTGGGTAACTTAAACAATTCATAATAAATTTAGATTTTTCAGAAAATCTGGTAATTTATTTAAGTATAAGTAGAATGAGATTCTATTAACACATAATATAACTTAGTAATCAAAAATTGTTTTTATTTACTAGAGTTATAAAACATATGATGTTTTATAAGATAAAACAAATCCTATAAAATAATGAGTGAAAAAAGGTAATATGACAATATAACCTGCGTTCTCCACTATTAGTACAACACCGTGAGATTTAAGTGGCACCTTGCGATGCTTTGATTTCATCCTCCCTACGGAGGGTGTCTATTTAAATCAATATCAAGGTTGGCTTCTTAGAGATAGGATTTTATAATGTATTTCAGAATTGACCTACCCTACGGCGGCAATTTTGAGTTAAGTTATTAAAATCTGAAATAGTAGATCATACTCATAAAGATATAATTAAATTGTTAATTATATCTTGACCAAATATAAATAGTTATTAATAAATATAAAAAATATGAGATATTTTGAATATATTTATTAATTGAGATTGTCTCAATTCAATTCATAAGTAATTTGAGCTACCCTACAGCGGCACTTTATTTATTAAAATTGAATAATCGTGGAATTAGTAAAATATTTTTTGTGTGCTTTTTCATATGCATCATGCATCATGTTTACTATTCCAAAACATATATTTATGATGTTTATGCAACCATTTAATTTATGTTATTTTATTTATTTATTACAGCAACAATGTCTAATCTAATCATCGCTATTCTCTTAAATAAAAAATTAATCGGAGATAATTTTGTCAAGTGAAAGAGTAACATGAACATTGTACTAATTTGCAAAAATTACAAGTTTGTCTTGACAGAGGAATGTCCTCCATCGCTTACTGCCAATGCTCCTCGTAATGTATGAGAAGCATATAATCATTAGATCTAGGCAAACAACAAGGCCCGCTGCTTTCTTTTGGCTGTCATGTCTGACGTGCTTAGGATGAAGCACGAAAGTATGAAAACTGCTTATGAGATAATGCAGCCTTTGCAAGATATGTTTGGCAAGCCTTCTGCAAAGGCATGCCACGAAGCTGTTAAGGCAGTAATGACTGCCAAAATGAAGGCAGTGATCTCGGTCAGAGAACATGTTCTCAACATGGTTAACAATCTCCATGAGGCCGAGGTAAACAGGGCAGTGATAGATGAAGCCACACAGGTGGGAATGATTTTGGAAACCTTTTCTCCTGCGTTTCTTTAGTTCAAAAGCAACTATTTCACAAACAAGCTGAAATATAACATGACTGAGTTGCTTAATGAGCTTCAAACCTTTGAGTGACTAAAGAAGCTGAGGCAAATGTTGCAGAAGCTCAACCTTCCTCTTCTACTCAAAAGAATAAGAAGGGGAAGAGGACTGTAGGAAGTGGCAAGTTTAAGAATGGAGGGCAACCTAAGAAGAACAAAAGCAACAACAAAAGCTCAAAGCAAAAGAAGCCTAAAGGAAAATGTTTCCACTATGGCATAGTTAGGCACTGGAAGAGAAACTGCAAGAAGTATCTTTAGAAGCTCAAAGAAAAGAAGAACAACGGTAAATCAGATTTACTCGTTTTAGAAGCTTGTTTAGTTGAAGATGATACTTCACCTTGGATAATTGATTCAAGGGCAACTAACCATGTTTGTTCTTCTTTCTAGATGCTTAGTTCTTCAAGGGAGCTTGCCGACGGGGAACAAACGATGAGAGTAGGAATGGGAGAGGTTGTTTCGGCAAGAGCAGTGGGAGTTGTTAAACTTTATTTTAGAAATAAGTTTTTAATTTTGGATAATGTTTATTACATTCCTTGTTTTCGTAGAAATTTGATTTCTGTTTCCAGGTTATTTGAGCAAATGTTTAATGTTTCTTTTAATAATAATTATGTTAATATTTCTACAAATGGTTTGAATATTTGTTCTGCGCATATGGAAAATGGACTTTACACTTTAAGGCTAAACGAAAAATCACTGCTCAATACTGAAATGTTTAAAGTTGAACAACCAAAACCCAAGAAGCAAAAGATTTCTTCTAATAATGAAACATACCTATGGCACCTTAAATTAGGTCACGTTAACCTTGACAGAATTAACAGACTAATAAAGGATGGTCTTTTAAAAGAACTAAAAGTTAGTTCTCTACTAGTTTGTGAATCTTGTCTTGAAGGTAAAATGACTAAGAGGCCTTTCTCTACAAAAGATAAAAGGGCCAAGGGACCGCTTGAGCTAATACATTCAGACGTCTGCGGTCCAATGAATGTACATGCACGTGGTGGTTATGAATATTTCATCACATTTATTGACGATTATTTAAGGTATGGTTACATATACCTAATGCAAAGGAAATCTGAAACTTTTGGAAAGTTCAAAGAATTCCAAGCGGAAGCTGAAAAGCAATTATGAAAGACGGTGAAGAGTCTTCGATCTGATCGATGAGGGGAATACCTTGATACTGAATTCAAAGACTATATGATAGAACATGGTATTCTATCACAACTCGCCGCACCAAGAACACCACAACAAAATGGTGTTGTAGAGAGAAGAAATCGGACATTGCTTGATATGGTGAGATCCATGCTCAGCTACTCATCATTACCCACTTCATTTTGGGGATATGCACTACAAACTACAGTATATCTTCTAAACATAGTTCCATCTAAGTCTATTCCAAAAACACCTTTAGAGTTATGGAATGGTTGCAAACCTAGTATGCGACATATCCGTATATGGGGGTGTCCAGCACATGTGCTGAAAGGAAAGACCAGGAAGTTGGAACCACATGCTGAAGTATGCTTGTTTGTGGGATACCTAAAGGGAACAATGGGAGGTTTGTTTTATAGTCCACAAGAAAAGAAGGTATTTGTATCGACAAATGCCACTTTTCTCGAGAATGATTATATAACAAACTATAAACCTCGTAGCAAAGTTGTACTTGAAGAGTTACTTTCTGATCATATTAGACCGCAACCAACAACCGTTGTCGAAGGACAAAATGACGAGACCACATCTCCAGATCAGAATGTCATACCACCTCGACGTAGTGGGAGGGTTGTGAGACCACCTGCTCGCTATAGGAAAATTGGAGAAGCATAAGTTTCTATCTTTGATAATGGTGAGGATGATCCATTGACATATCGTGATGCAATGAAAAATTCTAAGAAGGAGAAATGGCTGGAGGCTATAAACCTTGAAATGGAGTCCATGTACTCCAATTCAGTCTGGGAACTTGTAGACTTACCTGAAGGGATAAAACACATAGGGTGCAAGTGGATCTACAAGAAGAAAAGAGGAATGGATGGCAAAGTTGAGACTTTCAAAGTTAGGCTTATAGCAAAGGGTTTTACCCAAAAGGAGGGAGTTGAATATGAAGAAACTTTCTCGCCTATAGCTATGCCTAAATCCATTCGGATTCTTTTATCCATTGCTGCATGTCTTCATTATGAGATATGGAAAATGGATGTCATGACTGCCTTTTTGAATGGCTATCTTGAGGAAAGCATCTATATGGTGCAACCAGAAGGGTTTATAGTCGAAGGTCAAGAGCACAAAGTTTACAAGTTGTAGGGGTCCATCTATGGACTCAAGCAAGCTTCAAGATCATGGAACTTGAGATTTGATGAGGCGATTAGATCTTATGGTTTCGATCATTGATGAACCTTGTGTATACAAATACATCAAAGATAAGAAGGTGGTCTTCTTAGTTCTTTATGTAGATGATATCCTACTAATTGGGAATGATGTAGGCGTATTATCTATTGTAAAGAAATGGCTCGCCAACCAATTCCAAATGAAAGATTTAGGAGAGGCAAGTTATGTTCTTGGAATCCAACTCTTAAGAGATCGCAAGAACAAACTGTTGGCGCTGTCTCAAGCATCGTATATCGATAAAGTGCTTATCAAATTTTCGATACAAAACTCCAAGAAAGGTAATTTACCTACACGTCATAGAGTTTATCTTTCAAAAGAGCAGTGTCCTAAGACACCTCAAGAGGAAGAAAACATGAGACGGGTACCCTATGCATCTGCAGTGGGAAGTCTAATGTATGCCATGTTGTGTACAAGACTTGACATATGCTATGCAGTGGGTATAGTCAGTCGGTATCAATCCAACCAAAGATTAGATCATTGGGTAGCGGCTAAATATATTCTCAAGTATCTTAGGAGAACAAGAAACTATATGTTGGTATATTTCGGTGAGAATTTGATTCCCATTGGCTACACTGATTATGATTTTCAATCAGACAAAGACACACATAAATCTACTTCTGGATCAGTATTTACTTTTGGTGGTGGAGCCATAGTTCGAAGAAGCATCAAGCAATCTTGTATTGCTGATTCAACTATGGAAGCTGAATATGTGGCTACTTGTGAAGCAGCTAAAGAAGCTGTATGGCTCCGTAAGTTCTTAAATGATTTGGAAGTAGTTCCAAGCATGGATAAACCACTCACACTATATTGTGATAACAGTGGTGCAGTGGCAAATTCAAGAGAACCTAGAAGCCACAAAAGAGGAAAGCATATAGAGAGAAAATATCATTTGATCAGAGAAATAGTACATCAAGGCGATGTAGAAGTTGTGAAGATAGCGTCGAAAAACAACCTTGCCGACCCTTTCACTAAGACGTTACCTGCAAAGAGCTTTGAGGTATACTTGGAAGGCTTAGGTCTTAGAGACATGTCTCACCTGCTTTAGGACAAGTGGGAGATTGTTGGGTTTGGTGCCCTAAAAGCTATGACATTGTATATATTATTAATAAATAAATAAAGTGACATTTATTATTATTTTGGTTGCTTATATGTATTATGAATACATTTATAAACATCAAGAAAATTTCATAATTACTTTTGTGACTATAAATTTAGCATATAAGTGTTATATGCTTAGGGATAAAATTTATAGATAATAATCTAAATAGTCCGTAATAATTAATTAAAGTTTGGGATCTTTAATTAAACATTACAAGTACGGTCCAATCTCATTTAGAATGAAATAGTCATTATCTGGACTATCAATGTAGAGACATTAGATTGGAGGTACTTTATATAACGAGATTATATAGGATTAGACCAGATAAATTATGAATCTCTACTAATTATCTGTTACAAATAGAGTATTTAAATTTATCGCTATGATGATCATATATTTGACAGTCTTTATCTTGAGTATTTATTAGACTTCTATTTATGACGTTATGTTTTTTTTACTTGCATGGTAAGATTTGTGTAAGCACAGATCATAACTTAGCATCTTAGAAATATAACGTAATAAATGGCTAGGAATAATATTATATAGATATGGAATCCATTCCTTCCCTATGGAAGTTAAGAAAAATAGTTCTCTTGAGTGATAATTCAAGGTTTGAACAATAAGAGCGCTTGTTCATAATAAGATTATGAATTAACTGTTCATAAGAGAATTATTGGAACTCAAGGATAAAGATATAATAAGAGAGGTGAACGGAAATTGAACCTAGCTCTTATTATGAACTATTTATGGAGGACTGACTTATATATAATGATTATATCAATGGACTACTCGCGTATTTTCTTTGAGTAATTTCACTATAATCTCAAGAGTTTAGTTTTAGGTTTTAGTTAGAGTAACACTGAAACTAATAAATTTGACACATTAATAAAAGAGTTTAATTAATTATCAAATTCATTGGAGCTTGGGTTATAGGTCCATAGGTCCCCAATGCCACCTCTGTAACACTATATTGGATTTATGCATAGAATGAATTATACATATCTAGTTTAGAATTATTAAATTTTGAATTAATTATTTCACACTTAAATTATTAATGTGACACAGAAAAATGTTCTTTGTGATACATACTATAATGTGATAAGTGTTGTCACATTTAACTGAGCATTAGTTAATTAATTAATTGATTAATTTTAAAATCTATTCTTAAATAAATGTGATTTATTTTTGAATTAGGATATATATATATATATGGTTTTGAACCAAATCTTTTTATATATATATATAAGATTTTATAATATATTAATATATATATATATTAATATAAACAAACGTAACGTTTGTTTTACGTTTTAGTTTTTATATATATTATATATATATAATGAATCAAGATTCGTTTTAATTCGTAAAAAATGAAAAAAATAAAAAATAAAAAAATAAAAATAAAAATAAAAATAAGGGAAACAGGAAAAGCATTTCCCGTGTATATTTTTGTATGTGTGTGTGTGTAGTGTATGAATCACAAAGTGATTCGGGAAATTAAAAATAAAAAAGGGAAGGGGAAAGTAAAAAGTTACAATCAAGCAATATATATACTTTCTCTATATATGTGATATGGTGATTATTTCATATTGAAAAGTCAATAAAAAAATAACTAATTGCTCAGATATAAATAGGGAGAGATAACAGTTATCTCAAGAGTTTTTTCATTCACTTAACTTTTACAAAATATTCAGAGAGAAAAACTGAGAGTTCTTCTCTGAAAAAAAAAAAGGTCTACTATCTCATGTGTTGAGTACATAGCAGATTCAGAAAAGTGTGAGGAAAATTCATTCTTGCAGTTTAATGCCCATTCGTCTTTCCATTGGTGTGGAGGCTTGGATTGGAAGATTGCGGTGTCAAAGAGGAAAGCTAGGATACCCTGATAGTCTTCAAAAGGTTTGTAAAATTCCTAAAGCTTTCCATGATTAATTAAAATTGTATATCTATTCCCGATGAACAAAGTTTTGAGAAAATTTTTGTTTGTATACGATCCGCCTCTTCGGTTGCGTTTCCTATTTTAATTCCAACAGCTATATATCGATATATATATATATATATATATATATATTTCTCTTAGATCTAGGGGAGGAATCTGATGCCGCCAGAAGGAATGTAGCAACGTCAGTGGCTAATGAGTTCGAAGATGTCTTCCCCGATGGGTTATCATGATTAGCATCGCACCAGGAGGATTAATTTGGCATCATGTTATTCCCGAGGACCATTTGATTTTTGTAGCACCATGTCATTAGGTACTAGCAGGAATGAAGGAATTAAGGAAGCAGCTTCAGGAACTTTTAGGCAAAGGTATATTCAGGACTGCATAGGATGCATCAATTTCATTTGCCAAGAGGCACAATGTTATGCTTAGGTTGTGCGTTGAAGTATCAGTAGCTAAGTCAGGTCACCGTGAAGGACAAATATCCCAGGCCTAGGTTCGATGAGTTATTTGACCAGCTAGGGAGTTCCCGATACTTTTCGAGAACAGATTTGCGATCCAGAAGCACCAGCCGCATGCCCAAAAAGTTGAGTTTGAAGCATATCATTTTGAGCAAGGCGTCTCAATAGATTCGTCAAGATTGAGGTTATAATATGGCGGGGCGACTAAAGATCGCAGCCATAATTTAGAGCTTTTTAAGACTTACCGGATACTATAGAAAAGTTCACGAAGGGTTTTCCTAAAGGTAGCAGCTCCATTGATGTAGTTGCTCAGGACAAGCGATAGGTTTGAAAGGAACGAGGGATGTACATGCGCTCTTCAATAGTTGAGAGATCGATTGACTGCCACCTCTGCATTGGCTACATTGAAAAGTGATGAGTTTTATGAGATCTATATCGCTGCAATGTGACAAAGGTTTGGATGTGTGTTGATGTGATATGGACGAGTTGTGACTTATGGATTGCAACAATAAAAGCCTCATGAGCAGGACCTCCCTACTCATGATTTAGAGCTCGCCGTAGTAATTTACGCTTCGAGGAATCTAGAGAAGCCACTAGCTAGAGTGATATTTCAGGTATTCTCGGATCATAGGGGCTCAAGGCATTTGTTCACTCAGAGAGATTCGAATTTGAGGCAGCAATGGAAGGTGAAATGTATAGAGGACCATGATATTTCACTACAGTACCATCTGGGTAAGGCCATTATGGTTGCAGACGTGCTCAGCAGGAGGTTATTCGGGATTCGTATGTATCTAGCACTACATAGTTGGAGAGAGACGCTACTGTGGCCAAATATGGCTATAGTACCATGGAGACTTTGATTAGGTATCAGCGTACCTTAGGGATTCGGCTTAAGCATGTGTTTGGATGATAAAGCAGAATTAATGATGAGACTAGCATTTTCAGGAAATATGGACGCAAATACGGACCGAGGAGTAGTCTGAAAACCAGAGGGTTCCTGCAGATGTGTCGTTGGATTTTGAGAAACGTTTGGCAATGCCTGCAATCGAGGAAGTGACAAGGGCTTTAATGCATGAAGCTCGCAAGTTTTCGTTCGCTAGTCACCCTAGGAGCTCAAAGATGTATTGCGGTTTACTAAGGCAATACTAGTAAAGAGGCATGAAGAAAGATGTTCAAGAATACATGGTCGAATGCGTAGCTTGTCTTTAGGTAGGAGCCAAGCATTAGAAGTTCGCTAGTCAATTTCAACCGCTTCGTATTCCTAGGTGGAAATGGGAGCATGTCATGATGATTTCCTCATTAAGTGGCCGAGGATGGAATAAAGACATGAAGAGATTTCGGTCGTCATTGGTATGTTGACAAAATCAACACATTTCATATTCTTCAAGCCGACGTGTTTGAAGCAAGCTCCTAGGGGAGCTTTAGGAAGCTTTCGGGCACAAACTTGGGTTCCAACGTGGCTTTTTGGCAATCCGGATGAGTTATTTAGATTCTTAAGGATGTATTAGGTGCGTGTTTTGGATTTTGGTAGAAAATTGGAAAAGATAATAGTGTTTGGTAGAGTTGTGCACAACAACAGTTATCAAGCAAGCATCATGTAGCACCATTCGAAGTACCATGCGATCGGTCATGTCGATCGCCGGTGATTTAGGCAGGATTGAAGACGAGACCATTATTGAACCTGTAAAGACCTGTGAGAATAGCGACAAGGGGGCTATTGTGTTATGTAATCGATTGAGAGTAGCTCAAGGTAGGCAGAAGAATTGTGTGATCAGGAAACGCTAATCTTTAGAACTCGAGGTAAGGGATTATGTCCTTTTAAAGTTTTTACCGTGTAGGTAAATTTTGCATTTCGGTATGAGCGAGAAACTTGCACTGAGGTGTGGAGGATCATTTGAGATTTCTCGACGTGTTGGAATGATCACTTGTCGCCTCAATTTCCCTCTCAAACTCTGATGTTCATGTCGTACTACACGTGTCAATGCTCTAGAAATGTCCGCTCAAGCTAGGCAAAATTGTCTCAATTCACGATGTGTAGGTAAGAGGTGTCGGTTTAGAATATCAATCGAAAGGTGTTAAGTTTGTGACGTCAAGAAATTCCATTAAGGCATCTGGTGTGACAGCACCACAGGGTTGATAAGGCAACCTAGGAATTAGAGTCAACTGTGCGGAAGCTGTATCTGCATCTGTTTTGTTTCTAAACCAATTTGCAAATTTCGAGGGCGAAATTTCTTTTAGGGGTGGAGAGTTGTAACACCCCAAAATTTATTAAGTGATATTAGTATGTAAAGTGGTAAATTAGTGTGCTATGGTGTATTTTTAAACTTAATTTGACTATTTAGTGACTTTTTAAATTAATGTTGCTTTTGATTGTTTTAATGATTTTTAATCACTTCTAATTATTCTTAATAATTATTTTAAATTTTTAGAACAAAACAATTTGTCAAATACCAACCACATCCTTTTTCAAAACCGTGGGTGGTACATAGTTTCTTTTACTAGTTTTGCTTCCCTCTTTTTGTTTATTTAAACTCTCTCTCTCCCTCTCCCTCTTTCCTTCTCACTCGCTCTCTCTCTCACTCTCTCACTTCTCTCTCGTTCCCTCCCTTATTCTCTCACTGCCTCTCTTCTTCTCTCTCATTCTCTCAAATTTTGAATCAATAATCAAGCCAAGCTTTGGTTTTTAGTGGATTAAAGGCTCAGGAACGTGATTTAACAACCATAAACACGATTCGAGGATTGAATCGAGGTTAGTTTTCAAATTTCAAAACTTTTTCTAAATTTTTCTAATTTCTTAGCATTTTAGAAATCTAAGCTTTCTTAAGCTTAGAAAAACTTTAATATAAGTTAGAAGAACTTAAAACAATTAGAATCTAAGCTTAATTTGAAGAAAAATGGAATTGAATCATGATTTTTCATTTTTCCTCCATTTTTCCTATTTTTGGATTTTATTAGATTTTTATGGCAAATCTTATTTAAACTAGTTTAGAAAAGTTTAATTATGCTTTTCTATCATCTATGAGTGTTTTTCATGCCTGGGAATTAAGAAAAACAGGTTAAAATTGAAGATTTGGGCTTAGGGAGGCCGAAACCCATGCCTAGAAAATTCTATAATTTTCCAGTTCAGCAGGCCAAAGTTCGTATTCAGCAGGCCAGATTCATGAGTTCGACAGGCTGGATTCATACAATTAGCAGGCTAAACCTGGAAAAGTTTGGCCAACCAAACTTGGTTTTCTAACTGGCCAAACTGCATAATCGACCGGCCGAACCAGGGGATCGGCAGGCCGATCGGGCATGGTAACATTTTGTAATTTTTCATTTGTTTTTACTATTTTGAACCCCGATTGAGGTTCGAACCTTATAAAATAATTTTATAAATACAAATGGCATACTAGGACATCATGAGATGATTTAGTAACATAAGGTACCTCAAGCTAGATACTGATAAACTTAGTTTCCATTTAAGGTAGTTCACGGATTCGCAGAGCTGACGTGTAGCAGACCAAGATTACGGTGTAGGACACCGACATGAGTATCGAGGTAAGACTCTACCTTCTTTGGTAGCCAGCTTTTAATGATTTTGGCCTTAAAGGAATTCTTCCAAAATGTTTTCAATAAAATGACATAAAGTTTTGAATGTTTTCAAAGAGGGGGGCTATTGGCCACAGCATGATTTCTTTTGAAATGATCTTTTACAAAGTGATTTCTTTTGAAATAATTTCTTTTAAAATGAATTTCAAGGAATGGTTTAGATAAACTTCTTAGCAATTTACATTATTCGTCGAAGAAATGAATGCTCATAATGAATCAAATAATAAATGTAATTGAGAATACTCGGTAACATGGGATTTTATAATAATAAATGATACCATAATCAGAGATCGGGTCGTGTAGCGTACGACCTTGGGGGTAGGTCCCAAAACCCAGCTGGGCCATTTTGGTGGTGTATATCATGGTTTGCCCAGAAAAAGATAAGAAGGTACTTTCTGGATGAACATTTTTTTTAAATGAAAATTTGCGTAAATGATTTCATTTGTTTATTTATTTAAATTTTATTTTCTAATTCATTTCCTTTGAGAGGTAAATTCTATATTTAAATATTCATCTGTATTTAACAAATAGTCCTACTGAGCCTTTTGCTCACTTTTTACTTGTTTTTAAACCTTTTTCCCCTCTATGTGGAATCTAGTTAGGGCAGGCGAAGAGTCCATTGACTGGACTCACAGACTATAGAAGACCCTGGGTAGGTTATTTTATAAATTAATCAAGGCATGTATTACTTTGATCTCTCTTTATCTTGGACTGTGATTGTAGTTTAAATATTGTCGATACCATGTGAGTGTACAAATTGTAGATCGGTGGGACCCAACACGTATTCCTCCTCCTTTATTATTTTATTTCATTTTATATTGTCTTATTTGTTTAGTTATTATAAATGTTTGATTTAAAAGATTTCAAAATACCACATTTTCACTATTAATAAAGCCCTTAAACTTGTACTTTTAATTAAAACTTTGATTTAATTAACTTAATTAACCTGCCACGTCACCTTCTGTACTCCAGGGCATGACATAATCTCTGCTTTACGTATGGAACTGTGTATGACAATTTGGGTATAATTGACAATCTAGTTATTTTTATTCATTTAACAAATAAAATACTAAAAGGAGGGTGGGCAAAAGTGGTATTGTTGGCAATCACAAACACTTAGGTATTGTTTTTTGTCACAAAATATAAAAATCAATCAAATGACTTGTCAGTGACCCACGCTAGCTATTGGAGACGTTTGATTTTTTTTTTTCGAAGTTATTTACCATATTACTCTCTAGTTATCTACCAGCTATTGTCTCAATCACAAACGGTTAGCTTTTGTTTTTTGTTGCAAAATAAAAAAAATAATAATAAATCAAAATTACGGTTCAGTGACCCACGCCAACTATTAGAGACGTTTGGTTTTTTTTTTCTTTAAAAAAAAAAAAGAAGTCATCTACCATATTACTCTCTAGTAGTTAGACATAATCAAATTTTTTCTTATTGTAAATAAAAATAATCTAGTAGATTTTTTAAAATAATCTACGAGATGGTTATTTTATTGTTAAATTAGAATATAATTTGGTAGATTATTAAAAAAAATCTATTTGACAAGTGAGGACAGCTAGTTGGTTGTAAGTCCATTGAGAGTTTGAGTCACGCAAAATCCCACTTAAAAGTGGTGGTATTCCCCTTCCCCTTGTATAAAAAAAAAAAAAAAATTGTTTAATTACTCTCTAGCAAGCACATTGGTTATTGGAGAATGATTGCCTTTTAGGAGCATCCAGTAGATCACCAGTTGTAATTCTGTAGGTTACCTAATCTGAGTGGCGGGCAATTTTTATTACACATACATTGATTAGTAAAAATTACACATTTCTAATTTGAGTACTCCAATAAATTAAATATCATGATCTTATATTATGGCCAATAATGGCTAAGTCTCTCATTAAATCTTTCTCACCATGTCAAATCTACCCCTCTTTATTTTATTCAAATCTCAATTTATGTGTTGAAATTAGATTCTGGTCCTTGTTTCGTTCCATATTGTAATTTGTATTTGATTCCTTACCAAATTTTATATGTGATTTACATTTCCCTTATGCAGATTTTAAATTATATATACATCATTGTTATCATTGCTTTCCATCATTGTTTTAAATTATATATCATTGTTTGTATTCATATTTTAGATTTTTTTCCTACAGTTTTTTTTGGTCAAGAAATGGAAAACGCTTATACTATGTTTAAGCAATTACCTTTTTAATCATTAAAAAAATAATTAGTTTAATCATTACAAAAACTCAAGTCATTAAAATAGATCTTACTTATATTTACCTCATTTATAATTTATATATGGTCATTATAAATAAGTTTAGTCATTACAAAAACTAAAACTTCTGTAGTTATATTTTTAACCTTTTATTTATAAATGGCAAATTATAATATGACTATTAAAATTAAAATTATAATATATAAAGGGACAACTTTATAACTACAATCCCTTACAAATAAGGAAGACAAATTAATAGGGACTTCATGTACGGTAAAGGACAAATTTCCACCTTAACACTGAGCAAAAATTCACCTCTTACAATACTAGCGCTCAGTTATGTTCTCCAAAAAATTAGTAATAACTCACAAAATTAATATCATTTCAAAAATATAAAACCCAACGTATTAAATAAAAATTTAAAAATTTAAAAAAAGATTAAACCAATTACATAAAGTAACAACATATTAATTTTAATGTGTCATTTAGTTCATGTGTTTAGAACGTTTTAAGTGGTTTTGAACTTACAGACCCACAAGAATGGGTGTTTAATAAATGCAAGATTCAAATCGTTCATAACAGTAAGGATTATTCAAATTTGACTAAACTATTAATTTTAAGAACTTGATCTTCCCCTTGGGTTATAAACATTTTATACCATTCTCTACGATAAAAACTCTTCTTGTTTTGTTTTATTAACTGATGTAATATTTTATTCTCATTTTAAATATTTATATTATAAACGTCAATTTAAACCACAATTTAAACCACATAGGTTCAAAACTACCAATTCAAACCACAATGTTTAAAACCATATCATTTTAAATCTACGTATCAAACTAACCTTATAACAACAACATTATAGTAAATGTCCTCTTCTTTTTTTTTCTTTTTTTTTTTAAGAAGTATGCGCGGTAAAGCTCTTGATTACATATTTGGAACATCTTAGTACACAGCTACTCTGTTACGTTCTTTGCCAATGCATTACGATACATGATAATAATTATTTTTAGTTCTAAATTTACTTGTTACCCTCCAATAACCAATCAGAATTACTATGATGTGCCCAACTTTAGTCTTTGTCATCGCAAAAGGATGTAAAACCCCTCAACTACAATACAAAATCTCTACAAAACCTTTCTTCAAAAACGTTTTAAAAAAAAAACTTTATACCTGACTAAAACCGGCAGTAACCGCTTGGTGTGCTTAATTTGTACGCGCGACACTCCACAAATTGCTCCCGTGGAAATGTATTTGAATTAATATTATGTTGAAATTAATTAATTAACTAATTTCTAAAATTAGCTTATCTCTAGGCGCCCACAATCCAATAGGGCCAGGTCAAGCGCCACACATAGAGCCCAATTGGACTATTGGGCTTGAGTTTAGCTTGCACACTAACACGTCCAATAACCAAGTGCAAGCTCTTGTATTACCTGTGGCAAACCATTATACACAACTAGTCAAGAAATTCATGAGCTAGTAATGAGACCCCATAGACATATATTTATCAAGCACCAATAATAACAAATAAATTAATCCAATTAATTATATATTTAATTATTAACTTGGGTATTACTCTATTAAAGAACCAAAACTATACTCCTGATAATATATTGCATTACGAGACTTTTTTTATTAGTCTTGTTTATAACCTCTCATGTATATGTATATCGCTACATGTTATCCATAATTGGATAAAGAACTTAATTTCATTTTACTTCTGATTATTTTACCTCAAAGTTTCATTATTTCACTTATTTGGAAATTTCCATTTATAACAAATACAAATGAAAAATCATTTGTTTACCACAAGTATCTAGATGACCAAAGCCTTGTTCTTTTCCAAATTCCTGAATAATGCCTTTGTGAGGATAACATTAGGCCTTTGTTAGAGAGATTTGGATTCCGTGTGTATGGATTATGTTTTCATCGAATATAAATTGCATCTCTAACATATCAACAATGGAGCCTTCGATCATTAGAGCTCTTGCTTTTGGCATATCAAACATGAAGTCATGAATCCATTTTAGGACTAAAATTATACATAGATAATTTTCAAAGTTAGTTGATTTAAGATAAACAGAATTATTATTAAAACAATTACACTTTAGGTCCAGTCTAGTGTGTAATTACCATTAGGTCTACCACACTAATATGTCTATCATGAAGTCAATTTGCTCCAACAGCCTAGATAAACTATCTCATCAATTGGATGTAAATCTGTATTATAGTCTTGTCATTTATAAAGTGCCTAACTAAATATATGGACTACAGAGTATGTAATTTAGATTGTTAATCTTGGCTCGTATCTATATTACATATAAACTCCATTATACCTAATCCCAAGATTCAGTTATAATAGTCATGGAACACATGTTTGCTTTAATACAAACATAATAATAAAGGCAATATGAGGACCATTATTAATATGAAATATCCGCGTTAGCTTTTATTTATTTATTCAATACCTAATTCCACTCTTGTAGAAGCAAAAGAAAGAAAAATACATAAAGCAAATGTTATAGATGTCTAAGAACCAAAATAAGGGACTAGTACGTGTGGAAAGAATATAGGAAAAAAGAGAGATATCAATGTTGAAAGAAATTCAAGTGAACCATATAGTATCAAGTTTGAAATAGATTAGAGAAAATTGCTGGCAACTAGTATTGGACTCAACGGTATGGAAACACCATCCTTGAAGTTAGATTAAAGATTACTCAAAATTAAGAAAAGATTTACCTTGATAGTTGTTAAGAAAAGGAACTTACAAACTAGCAGGCTTCCCTTCTACGTAAAAAGGTCTAGACGTCACTTTTCAAGTGACGTCTAAGTCTTTAGACATTGCCTAGAAACGTGATGTCTAAGTAGGCATAGCTAATAGTGTAGTGTCTAGATTAATTCCATAATTAATAAGCAAAATTAATTAAAATTTTTTTCATAACTACATTATTAAGCTTTTGAGAAGGATAAATTTAGAGCCTGTGAGCACAAGCTTCAGTAAAAATTGCAAGGATAACAACAGTATGGCAAGCTTCATCATACTATGCATATTGAACCGGTTTAATAATAACTGCGAACTTTTAGCTAGAAGGCTTAGCGATAAACTGGGATAATAGATACTAAGTTGAACAAGTAAGAAAAAGTACAAAGTCTAAAAAAAACTTGACTTAAGACAAGTTAATATATCTTCAATGAACCAAGCAGAATTCCAGGCTGATAATTAAGCACTCGATCAGTTGTACCACTAAAATCCAAGTATTTAAGCCAAGGGTTTTTCTTAAAAGACCTAAACACTTATTTCACTTAAAGATTCAAGAAATTTCATAATTCTATTATCAGAATACTATTAAGCGTTATTAGAATGTCATTAGAAATCTGTCCAAGATCAGAAAACCCTTGAAAGTTATGTTGGATTTAAATACTGAAGTTAGGGATTTTCCTAAAAATATCATGTTAAGTTTTATTATTTAAGAATTTGTGGAATTATTAAAATTAATTCTAGTGTTCTACATTTAATAGTAAAGCTATATTTCATAGCTCGTAAGAGCAAAATAATTTGGTTTATGATTTTACAGTGTGATTTAAGGCAGACGAAAATGTAAACCGTAAATTAACTTGAAAATTAACTATAGAAGATTTTTAAGTAAAGTATGGTGTTAGCAATGTTCAAAGAAATATTATAACACATAAATAGTCCTTAATTGCCTATTCAAATAAATTTGATTTACGTGAGTAGCATTTTTGACTAAAAAAAGCTACCTGAACTCAAAAATTGATACTGTTAAAAACTATGTCAATTCTAAGACAAGTACAGGAATAATTAAGTCTACGTATTATGTAGTCAAGGAATAGCTTTAAAATTAGTAACATTCCAACTTGAGTATGTGATCTAAAAGTAACACCGTCACCTATAAATTTGAAGGTTAATTTTAAAATGTGATAAGCAAAGTTAGAGAACCTGTTAGGAGCAAAAGTTTTCCTACTAGCTAGGTAGTTTCCTTAGCCAAAAATATCTATTTTGGAGAACTTGGGGACAAAGTTACTAAAGTAAAAAAAAAGCACAAAAAAGTGGATCTTATCTCTAAAAGAGACGCCGCTTTGCACTATTCTCTGAAAGGTGAAATAACTTATTTTAATGATGGAAAAATTTTCCCCCATTTCATTAAGCATGGGCACCAACTTTAAGAATTTTTAGGCTAAGATTTTTGTCCTATTTAAGTGTCCATGAAACCCTTTAATCATGAGTGAGAAACTAAGTGGAAACTTAACCAAGTTTAAACTTTTGTCTATAAATAGGCTTGTCGACAACAAGAGTTCATTTTCAATTTTTCTCTCCCAATTTCTCCCAAGGAGAACTAGTTCCTTTACTTCATCCTCTCTAAAACACTTATCCTCCCACCCACTAAAAATCACTAGCCAAAAGTTAAGACAAAGGATTACACAAAGATAGATCTTCAAGGGTATACAATCTAACTCTTTCTCTTTTTAAGACTAGAATGGTTCGTGATTTTATTTTGGTGATGTTGGCATGTAATAAGGTTTTATTTGTGTATTGGTTATGGTCCTTGTCAGTGTAAGTTGATGTAGTTTTAGTTTGCACAAGTTAGGTATGAAGAAGTTTTAGAACTAAGTTATGGCTTTTTGTTTAGAAAAATTGTCTACTTACTTTGAATTTTAAAATGGACACTTTAGAGATTGTTCTGAGACTTTCTCAAACATGAGTGTTTTTGGTCTAAAAAATATGAACAACTCTCTATGAGATTTTAGAAACTGGAATTAAAATATCCCACTTAGTGTCTTAGGAGTTGTTGCAACACATTGAACAACACCTATAATAAAAATTTAAAAACTGTCCAGTTTTTAATTTCAAAAGTTTAAATGCTTAGTTTATTGTTTGCTAAGGTTCCATAGCAACTACATGTAGTTTGTGTTTGTTTTTGGAACTATTTCTATTAAATGTCTTAGGAGGTGTCAATACATTACACAACACTTATAGTGCAGATTTCAAAACTGTCCAGTTTTTGGTTGGTTCTATGACTGTTATGTTAGGTGTGTCTTGAGCTGTAGCGACACTATTACAACACCTATAATGTAGTTTGTGTTTTTTATAAAACAACATCCGAAAGTCCAAATGACGATTTTTGTGAAACACAAAAGTCTTAGATCAGGACGAGAGAAGTTCTTTCATGAAGAAAATTTTTTAAAATTCTACCTTCAAAATGGACTTTAAAATATATTGATAGAAATTATTCAATCGGTAAAATTTACAAAAATCATAGAAACAGATATGTTAAAAATAGAGAATAGGATTTTTGAAAATATAAAGCTCTAGACATTTGCAGAACAAGGAACTTTCGTAAAGAAAACTTTTACTAATGTTTCCTTTAACTTACATTTAAGTGGTGACTTTTAAAATAAACAAAAAGGTACCTCTTGGTATAAGTTTAAAACAAAATACTTTTTTAAAAGTAGATTTTCAATCTATGACTAACAAAGAAAATGCCTGTTTAATGGTAGAATTTCTAGACCTTATCCTTGAATTCTAATGATTCTATAATGAACAAGTAATTTATAATCTTATCATAAATAAGTGCTCTATTGTTCAAGTCTTGAATGATCACTCAAGACAATTATTTTTCTATCTTCCATCCGTAAAACGTAGACTCCATATCTGTATATTACTAACCGTTTATTCCATCATATTTCCAAAATACAAAGTTATGATATATATTCAAACAAAATTTACCAAGCAAGTCAAAAAGCATAATGTCATAAACATGAGTCTAATAAATGTTGAGGATTGAGGCTATTATATATATGACCATCATTATAATAAATTTGAATACTTGTTTGTTAGCAGATTAGTAGAGATTTATGATGTATTTGTTCTAGTCCTATGTGATCTCGTTAAATAAAATATCTTCAATCCAATGTCTCCATATTAATAACCCAGATCAAACTATTTAATTCTTAATAGGAGTGGACCATACTTGTAATATTTAATTAAAGATCTCAAAAACTATAATTTACAGACTATTTAATTATTATTTATAAATTTTATCATCAAGTATATAAAAATTATATGCTAAATTTATTGTCATATTAATATCATAAGATTTTCTTGATATTTATTAAAATATTCATAATGCACATAAGTAACCAAAATCTTGATGGAAAAATTCCTCCCATTTCTTCCCTCATATCGCCCCCTATAGTAAGATCTCCCTTAAAATCTTGATGATTTAAGCCTTCAAAACATCCAAGCATAAATAAGTATTCTTGAAAAAAAATTAAGGACCTTTTAAGGTGAAAACTCTAATTTTACCTATTGTATTCTAAGGGTTTTGCCTATGTCTTGGGTGGACTTTTGATAGGATTTTCTATGGCTATTCTCAAGAAGGGATAGCAAATCTTGTGGTACCAAAGAGGAGAATTAAAAAGCTTGAAAATGCTTGGGTAAATTCTAGACCCTATCATTGATTTGGTTTATATATATTATTAAGTGTTTGATTTGTAAAATTTATGGTTTGTGTGGACTATGGCATGCAAAGAGATATTGTGCTGCATTTTGTTTAAGTTTTAAGAGGATAATGATGATGATGGAAGGATGAAATTAGGTTTAGTGTGTTAAAAGAAAAGTTTAACAAACCTTATCATAAACTAGTTAAGCAAACTTAGTATTTGATAAAATGATTTTTGAGTCATAGCATGCAAAGAAAATGCTATGACATGTTTAGTTTGGCTATTATATTGATGTTAATGAGATTGAAGGATTGAAAATGAAGATTTTATGTACAAATGAAAAGTTTGTCAAACTTTGTCAAAATACAAAGTTTAACTAGTTTTTAAACAATTGAATGTTTCATTGACTTAGGGGCTGAATCATTTCCTGAGTCCAACACATAGTTTATTGGAAACATCGAGTCGAACAACTTTCATGAAGAAATTTTGCTCAAATCTTGATTGGAGCAAGTCGAAAATGTTGATTTTGTTTCTGACTTTTCAAAAACACCATCAAGAGGAATGATTTTGATAAAAGTTAAAAGACAAAAGTTGTAAATATCATCAAAATGGTTGGGTAATATGGATGGCTCCAATAAATTCTATACCAAATTTAAAATGTGAATTTTACAAGATTTTAAGTACAAAATTTCGTAAAAAGGAAAATGCTATGAAATGGTTTGAATTAGACAAAGGATTTTTAGAAAGTTTTAATCCTTGAGAAAAATTAGACGTTTTAGTATAAAGCGATCGCCTTTGGTCTCGGGTGCCAAAATGTCAAGATTTTGTGTTTCAAGCCAAAACCATAAAACTATACAAGCAGTGAGTAAGATTGGTTTTCTGCACTGCTATGGGTAGCGAGTAACCACAGATGTTAAGTTTAAAAGGATTTAAAGTTTTTACTATAGAAAGAAAAGAAAAAAATATTAAGGGCATAATGGTCAAGATTTTTGTGTTATAGGTCAAAAAAGTAAAGTCTTGATAAAATGGACTTTTTTGCAGAAAGGAAAAGCAATTTTTGGTTTTTCATAATGTTACATGTAACACAAGAAAAGTAATTTTTGTTTAAAAGAGGTTTTGAAAGTTTTCTAATACCCGTCAAGTGCAAAATAGTCAACTTTTGTAAATAGGACAATACGGACCTCAAAACATTCAATTTTAAAAAACACCCCATAACGGGAATTTTTTTGTACCCCATAAGAGTTGAGAAGGTAACATAGAACGAGAAGTTTAGTAAAGCTACAAGATTTAAGAAAAACTGGTTGACATATATGCCCTAAGGAGTAAAATGTTGTAATTTATTTTTGGAGACATTTTATTAGTAAAGAATTTATTTATTGTTCATATACTAAATGTTATCCTCTTTACATTCATATTTGTTGAATGTATGATAAGCAAACAAAAGTATAAGACTGTCGGTCTAAACCTTTAAGAATCAAGCATATGATAGACAGATTATGCGAAAGACATAATTCTAAAGGTGATAGTCTAAATTATAAGATCTACAATCGAAGAAATAAAGTTGGGCACTTTATTCATGTCAAGATTGTTGTGTTGTCTACAACCCTAATGGGATATTAGAGTTGGACTCTACGAGTAGAAAAATTAGTGCATTGTCATAGGCAATAATGTATTAGATCGAGACATAAAGCGGAATTAATTTGGATTAGTAATTCTATCTGTGCAAATCAATTTACTTTAGACAATCATATGTGTTGTATCTTAATCCTAAAATGGCTAATGGGCCCTTTATCTTGACTTATATTTTTTGATGTGCCAAAGAGTGACATTTTGACTTTATGATCGTACGCATATCGGTACGCTAGAGACATGACTCTTGATAACATGGACCTATTATTCATAGATATCGAATCCATAGCTCCATTGGTGGAGTAAATGATATTCTCTTATATGCATTATCCTATAATTGAAAAATTAAAGCGCTCAATCATTTGGATGCATAGGTGTAACTGAATGGTATACTATCTTTAGATAGTAAGTTTTCTAGTGGTAAGATAATGGAACGTGAGATAAAAACAATCAGGAAGGTAAGATGGAATTTCTCCTTAAGATGATTATGAATATCCTATTGGGATACGACACATCATGAGATGTCATGGACACTTAGCAAATTTGGAGCTTTTAGCAAATTTGGAGCTTTGTAATTTTATATGGTTTAAGAGTGTAGCTCTAAGCTTTTAGTGGAGCAGCATTAAAGTTGATAATTATGAAACATATATCTGGGATATTGCATTTTATATTTATCTGGAACTTGTATTATATAGGTCCATCAAGTCCCCTTTGCTAGCTCATTATAAATCCTGTAACGATATGGTATGTTTTTTTAATAAATTGGTGACTTATGTTAAATTATTAGATTGGCTGAAATTCAATAGGATCAAATAATTCATATTTGTTTATCAATTGAATTAATTTTGTAAATTAATTTAAGATAAACTTGTTAAATTATCAAGAATATTTATTTTCCTTAAGATTATCTAGATGTGACTGTTTTAATCAAATAACTTCTCTATTGGGTCATTTGAATTAAAGATGAGGCCCTATCCAAAGAATCTTGAGTGGGAAATAAAAGATTCTTAAGGATCATATTATCACAAGTTCAGTAGGTTGATTAGTTAGTTCGGCCTATCGATAGAGCAAATTTGGCAGGTTGATCCATTAGTTCAGCCTGTCGATCTAATGATAATTTGATCACGTGTTTTTTTTTTTTTTTTTGTGATTTTATTAGAAATTAATCCAGATTTGAATTTTTAAGGCCTTATTTGATAATGAGCAACCTAGGGGACGACCTCTATAAATAGGAAGTGATTTTTTTGAGTTATTTAGATCAATTGAAAAGTAAAGAGTGAGTACTCTTGCATTAGATACTTTGAAACTCCTTTAGAGCTTCTGTTCACAATCACAAATCTTTGCCTTGGGTCTTCTCAATTAGTTGGAAGGAGAGTCGCTAGTGGAAGAGCTATAGGACTTATGCCCACACACATTCTGTTTATGGATAAAGAATAGCAAGGAAGACTAGTTGGTTGAGGCTCTTCTAAAAGGCCTTTTTCTTTATTGATTGTAGGAGCTCTTCAGCATAAAAAGGTTTGTGAGATCTATGATTAATTTATATATATAGCATATCAAACTTGTGTTTTGAAACATACTCTAATTTGAAATTTTTAAAATTTTGCTGCATACTCATTTTCTAACAATTGGTATCAGAGCCATGGTTTTTACATAAATTTACAAGCTTGTAAACATGCTATATGCATAAATAATGTGATTTTGATCTCTCCTATGCTTGAATTTAATTTTTTTAGAGAGTTGGCTCTCTACGATTTTTATATATATTTACATATGTTGTCATGGATTATATGGTGAATGTTTATTAATTAATTATGATTAATTAAATTATTATTTAATTAATTATTAATTAATTAATTTGTGCCGTTTATGATTCTTTAGAGGTTAGAATGTGTATCTAAGTTTATCATGTAATTAGATGGCAGTCTATCATCACTGACTAGAAATTATTATTTTATTTTAAATTTTGCAAATTTTTTTGTAATTAAATAATCATTTGGAGTGAAAACGGATCTAGAAGATGGATGAAAGCAATTCCAAAGGTCAAACTCTCAAGTTCGATAAGCCAATGGCCGTAAATCGGCAAGCCAAACCTTTAGTTCGACAGGCCGTTCATGGGGCAGGTTTCAGCCAGCTCTCGTAGCAAGCCAAACTACCAAGTTCGACAAGCCGATGGCTAATGATCAACAGGCCGATCACACAGATTGGCATGCCGATAGAGAGTTGGGGTTTTTAGAAAAGGTGCATTTTTTGATATAGTTTTGATTTTATTTTTGAGACAATTCTAAGAAACATAAAATTCTGTGATAACCAAAAAAGTAAAGTGTTTGATTTATGTGGGATTGAGGACTTGAAGATGGATGCCACATGAAGATGAATACAACTTGAAGATTCAAGGATGAAAAATCGATAATATGTTTCAATTGATCTCTTGTAATCTTTAATTTCTTTTCTCTAAGGTGGAACCATAATATTACGGTCATTTATTATTATTTTGTTTGTGGCTTTACATGATTGCTTTACTTGTCTGCATTATAATATGTTTTGCCATGTATGTTGATAACATGTCATATAGAATAGGGAGTGTCACTCACATTAAAAATTGGTCATGTATGTTTTTAAAATAAAACCTTTGTTTCAAAAGATTGAGTGGGAGAAGATTTTGAAGAGAGGACCTACGGCCTCCATCGTTGGTCCATAGGTAGCACATGGTGGTCCCGACCCCTAGGAAGGGACTTCATCATGTATCAAGTTGGATCTAAAAAAAATAAGATATTTTAGCATGATCTATCGTTGCACACACCTAGGTGGCGATTATAGATCATGGATAAAATAATTGAAACAATGGCACATACTCAAGTTAATTTTATTATTAACCTCCCCTAGGAGCTCTCTTAATGGTCAAAGACAATGATTATTAATATATGTTGGATCAGAAGGGTCTTAGATGGCATATATTAATCAAAAGAGGATCTGTGTCCCTAATTGAATTTAGCAAGTCTTCCCTCGGCTGCTTGTTGAATTTTGAGTTAGGAATTATCGTTATAAGGTTATGATATTCTCAAGGTTTTGCCACATAAACACAATTGTTTGTTTACTTCATTATCTTATCTTACGAATCTCTTATGGTATGTCTGCTTATGTTTGGTATATGATTCTTTATTGTAGATTAAAATGTTTAGAAGCACTTTATCTTCGATACTCGATAAAAACCAACTAACCGGTGAAAATTATAATGATTGGAAAAGAAACCTGAATATTGTCCTGGCCTTTGAGAAACTAAAATTTGTGCTGACAATAATATATCATCCCAAACCTACCGAGGAATCCACTAATGAGAAAATCTAAGCATATGATCATTGGAAAGATGCTAATGATCAGGCCTGGTCTTATGTTATGGCTTGTATAAATAACATACTATAAGCTCAACATGAAGATTAGAAGACTACAAAACAGATCTTGGATAATCTTGAAGACATGTTTGGAGGCCAAGCCATAACAAAACATCAACAGGTGCTGCAAAAACTTTTGATCTACAAATAAAGACTGGGAACATCTGTGAAGGAGCATATGATATTGGTCATGGGTTACCTTGTTGAGGCTCAAGCCTATGAAGTTGATATCGATGCCAAGTCATAGATGACTATGGCTTTTCAAACTCTATCAAAAGAGCTTATCCTATTTAGAGCTTCAAATAATTTAAGCAATAGATAGGATGTGACCTTAATAGAGTTGATGAAGCAGTTACAAGAGTTCAAAATTCTGATCAGGGAAACTCCTGCGGGTGGCGAGGCTAACTTAGTAGTTGCATCCAGTTCCAATCCTAACCCTAGGAATAGAAGAAGCAAAAAGCTAAGAATGAAAAGTCTTCTATTTCTACAAATGGCAAGAATAAAAAGAAGAAAAAGAAGAAACAAAAAAAGCTCAAGTGCTTTTACTATAGGAAGGTCGGGCACATCAAGAAAAATTGCAAGGACTTTCTTTTTCAAGGAGGTAGGTGTGATCTTCTAGTTATTGAAACTTGTTTAGTTGAGGAATCAAGTGACACTTGGGTCATAGATTCTGGAGCAGCTAATCATGTTTATGTTTCTCTATAAGGGTTTAAAGAAATGAGAAGTCTGTTGCATGAAGACTTCATGCTTCAGATGGGCAATGGATCCTTGGTATTTGCTGAAGCAGTGGGAGAAGTTCAACTTTATTTTGATAATTATAGAATTTTAATTTTGTGAGATTATTTTTATGTTCCTATACTTAAAAGGAATTTAATATCTATAGCTTGTTTATTTAAAAACTCTTATTCAGTTTCTTTTAATAATTAAGCAGTGATTTGTAAAAACAAATCTTTTATCTATGATGGATGGATGCAAAACAATCTATATTTTGTCAAACCTAAAATAGACTTACTGCTTAACACTGAGAAAAATGACAATAACTCCAAAAGACTTAAGAATTCTCACTCTAATAAGAACTATCTTTGACATTTGCAATTAGGTCATATTAGCCTAAATAGGATTCAAAGATTGGTAAGAGATGGACCTTTAAGTCACTTAAAGGTGGAATCTATACCACAATGTGAATCTTGTTTGGAGAGCAAAATAACCAAAAGACCAATTGAGTCTAAGGGCAATAGGGCTGAAGGGGTTCTAGAACTTGTGCATAGTGATGTTTACGGTCCCATGAACTTTTGGGCATGAGGAGGGTATGAGCACTTCGTCACTTTTATTGATGATTACTCAAGGTATGGGTATGTCTACCGAATGCATTAAGTAAAACTTTTGACAAATACATGGAGTTTCATGTTAAAGAAGCAATTAGGTAAACCCATAAAGGCACTCCGATCCGATCGAGGTAGAAAATACCTTTCCAATGAGTTCATGGAACACTTATTAGAGAAAGGGATTTTATCCCATTTGACTGTACTGGGCACTCTGCAGTAGAATGATGTAGCTGAGAGAAGGAGTAGGACTTTGTTAGACATGGTCAAGTAAATGATGAGTTATTCATCATTGCCTTTATTCTTTTGGGATACGCACTACAAACCGCATGTTATGTTTTAAACAATGTGTCTTCAAAATCAGTTCCCAAAGCTCCTCATGAGTTATGGACAAGGAAGAAGACATCCTTAAACTATATTCAAATATGGGGATGTCCAGCTCATGTCCTGTGTAGGGAAACGAATAAGTTGGAAGCATGTTCGAAAGTTTGTGTGTTTGTAGGATATCTAAATGGGAATAAATTGGGTTATTTTTATAACCCAAAGGTAAATAAAGTCATGGTGTTTACAAATGCTACTTTTCTTGAGGAAAGTTACATGAACGACTTTAAGCCATGAAGTAAAGTGGTACTCGAGAAGTTGGGGAGTAATTCGATCACTTCAGGGTTTCGATAGAAACCAATCCAATCAAGGGAGAAAAACCAACCAAATAACAACCTAAGGGACTTGGTTAAAGTGGGAGGATCGGGCGTCAACCCGAGAGATATATGTTCAATGGTGTGGCCTTTTTGGCTAAACTGAATGAACATGACAAGGATCCTTATGCTTATGAAGAGGCTACGGAAGATGTTTATTCAAAACTCTAGAAGAAGCCATGAACACTAAGCTAAAGTCTATGGATACTAATTGGGTCTAGGAACTTGTGGATCTTCTCAAAGAGGTAAAACTCATAGGGTGTAAATGGATCTATAAGAGAAAACGAGGAGCAGATGGTAAAGTCAAAACCTATAAGGCTAGACTAGTAACTAAGGGATACATGCAAAAGGAAGGAATCGATTATGAGGAAACCTTTTTGCCTATAACCATGCGTAAGTCCATTTGCATTCTTTTGACCATAGCTACCGCTCTCGATTACGAGATTTGATAGATGGATGTCAAGACGGTCATTCTGAATAGCTATCTTGATGAGTCCTTATATATGGTATAGCCAGACGGATTCAAGGCTAAGGGTCAAGAAGATAAGGTTTTTAAGCTGCTAAAGTCAATTAATGGACTTAAGCAGGCTTCCCATTCTTGGAACATAAGATTTTATTAAGTGATCAAGACTTATGGGTTTTAACAAAATGTGGACGAACCATGTGTTTACAAACACATTAAGGATGGGAAGGTGGTTTTTTTAACTACTTTATGTAGATGACATTTTGCTAATTGGCAATGACGTTGGGGCATTGTCATCGATCAAATTATGGTTGACCAAAGAGTATGACATGAAAGACTTGGGTGAAGCTCATCATATTCTCAGTATCCAGATCTTTTGGGATAAGAAGAATATAATGATAACTTTATTCCAAGCAAGCTACATAGATAAAATTCTCGAAAGGTTTGCAATGTAAAATTCCAAGAAAGGTGGGCAATCATTATTAGACATGTATGCCCTAAGTAGTAAAAATGTAATAAGTTTTTGGAGACATTTTTATCAATAAAGAATTTATTTATACCAAATCTTGTCCTCTTTGCGTTCATATTTGTTGAATATATGACAAGCAAACAATAGTCTGAGACTATCGGTCTAAACCTTTAAGAATTAGACATATGATGGACAGATTATGTGGAAGACACAATTCTTAAAGTGACGGTCTAAATCATAAGATCCACAATCGAGGGAATAAAGTTGGGCACTTTATTCATGTAAAGATTGTTATGTTGTCTATATCCTATTGGGAGATGGTTTGTCTTGACCATCGAAGGTGGACTCCGTGAATAGAAACATTGGCACGTTGTCATAGGTGACGATGTGTTGGATCAGGACAAAAAGTGAATTGATTTGGATTAGTAATTGTGTCTTGGCAAATCGATTCACTTTAGATAATCATTTGTATTGTATTTTAATCCTGAGATGAATAGTGGGCCCATTGTCTTGACTTATGTCTTTTGATGTGCTAAAGGGTGACACCCACATCTTAAATAGTGGTATGCATGCCGGTATGTTAGAGGCATGACTCTTGATGACGTAGACCTGTTATTCATAGATATGGTATCCATAGCTCGTCTTTAGAAGTGGTGATATCCTCTTATATACGTTATCCTATAATTGGAAAACTGGAGCGCTCAACCATTTGGATACATAGGTGTAACCGAATGGTATACTATCTTTGGATGGTAAGTTTTCCAATGGTAAGACAATGGATCGTAAGATAAAAATAATCGGGAAAGTAAGACAGAACTTGTCCTTAAGCCGATTATGGATAATCCTATGGGGATACGGTACACTATGACATGTCATGGAGACTTAACTATACAAGCTTTGTAATTCTATAAAGTTTGAGAGTGCAACTCCAAGCTTTTAGTGGAATAGCATTGAAGTTGATAATTATGAAATGTATATCTGGGAAATTGGGTTTCATAATTATCGGGAGCATGAACTATATAGGTCCATTTAGTCCCCTTTGCTAGCACACAAAATCCTGTAACGATACAGCGTGCTTTTCTAATTATTGGTGACTTATGTTAGATTTATTAGATTGGTTGAAATTTGAAAGAATCAAATAATTCATGTCTGTTTATCGGTTGAA
Organism: Artocarpus hirsutus; assembly: GCA_946598075.1. Taxonomy (NCBI): domain Eukaryota; kingdom Viridiplantae; phylum Streptophyta; class Magnoliopsida; order Rosales; family Moraceae; genus Artocarpus; species Artocarpus hirsutus. The sequence continues at coordinate 1,948 of CAMOHE010052841.1, read as the reverse complement.
TTAATTTTTGTGACAAAATTAATTCAAGATTAAACTTGTTGAATTATTAGGATCGGATAATTCTTATCTATTTATCAGTTGATTTAATTTTGAATAAATTATATCAAGATAAACTTGTAGAATTATTAAGAATCTATTTGTTTACCTAGAGATTACCTAGAGATTATCAGTAGATAAAGTTTTTTTAATTAGATAACTTCTCTATTGGGTTATTTGAATTGAAATTGGGACTTTATCCTATAGAATCTTGGGTGAAAAATAAAAGATTTGTTGAGATTTTTTTCCATAGTTCGGCATGCCGATCTTAAAGTTTGGCCTGCCGATGGGGCAAGTTCGGCCTGCTTATGTACGAAATAAAAATCACACCTTTTTACGCGGATTTCATCCGATATTGATCCGAATTTGATTCTGATTCCAATTTTTGAGACCTTATCTGATAAGGAATGACCCTAGACCCAACCTCTATAAATAGGGAGTGAGTCTCATGAGTTATTAAGATCAATTGAGAGATTAAGAGTGATATTTTGCTGGTGAGAATCTGAAACTCCCTGAGAGCTCTTGTTCACAAATCACGAACACTAGCTTTGGGTTCTCTCAATTGGTTGGAAGGAGAATCACCTTGAGGAAGAGCTGTACGTGTGAGCCCACACTTACTCCGGTCGTGGATCGAGAATAGCATAGAAGACCAGTTGGTTGAGGCTCTTCTGGAACGTTACTTCTCTTCATAAATTACAGGAGTTCTTCAGCATTCAAAGATCAGTAAGATCAGGTTAATTTATACATATAGCATGTCAAACTTATGTTCCTAAATTTAAAAGGAATTTAATTTATATAGCTTGTTTATTTAAAGACTCTTATTTAGTTTCTTTTAATAATAAAGCGGTGATTCATAAAAACAAATCTTTTATCTGTTCTGGATGGATACAAAATAATCTATATTTTATCAAACCTAAGATGGACTTACTGCTTAATGCTGAGATGAATGATAATAACTCTAAAAGGCCTAAAACTTCTCATTCTAATAAGATTTATCTTTGGCATTTGCGCCTTGGTCATATTAACCTGAATAGGATTCAAAGGCTGGTAAGGGATGGACCTTTAAGTCACTTAAAGGTGGAATGAATCTTGTGAATCTTGTTTGGAGGGTAAAATGATCAAAAGACCATTCGAGTCTAAGGGCAATAGGGCCGAAGGGGTTCTAGAACTTGTGCATAGTAATGTTTGCGGACCGATGAACATCCGAGCACGAGGAGGGTATGAGTACTTTGTCATTTTTATTGACGATTACTCAAAGTATGGGTATGTGTACCTGATGCACCACAAAAGCAAAACTTTTGACAAGTTCAGGGAGTTTCGGGCTGAAGTGGAAAAACAATTAGGTAGACCCATAAAGACACTTCGATCTGATTGAGGTGAAGAATACCTTTCTAATGAGTATCTAGGACACTTATTAGAGAATGGGATTTTATCCCATTTGACTACGCCGGGCACTCTGCAGTAGAATGGCGTAGCGGAGAGAAGAAATAGGACTTCATTAGACATGATAAGGTCTATGATGAGTTATGTTGGAAAAATAATACGCAGCGGAATTTTAAAAAATTTTAAATCAGAGTATTTTTCAAAACACAAGTTTGACATGCTATATGTGTAAATTAACCTGATCTTACTGACCTTGTATACGCCGAAAAGCTCCCGAAGTCTATGTAGAGAAGTAACGTTCCAGAAGAGCCTCAACCAACTGGTCTTCTTTGCTATTCTCTATCCACGATCGGAGTGAGTGTGAGCTCACACGTACAGCTCTTCCTCAAGGTGACTCTCCTTCCAATCAATTGAGAGAACCCAAAGCTAGTGTTCGTGATTTGTGAACAAGAGCTCTCAGGGAGTTTCAGATTCTCACCACTAGAGTATCACTCTTAATCTCTCTATTGATCTCTTTCTCTTGATCTAT
>CAMOHE010052840.1:2417-62823 GCA_946598075.1 Artocarpus hirsutus | reverse complement strand
TAAGTGCTCCTCCCTCTCTCTCTCTTTTTTCCCTCTCCCCTCCCCCCACCCTTTGCTCCCCACCCTATCTCCACATCTATTCCTCCCCTACTCCCTACGACCCCACACCCTACTCCCTCACTCCATGCGCCCCCACCCCACCCCCAACCCCTCCCCTAACCCACCCCCACCCGAGCCCCCCCGGTCCCCACCCCACCCCCCAACCCTACATTTTTTTAATATGTGGTTTTTAATATGCGAATTTATAATATATGATTTTGTATATGTAATTTTTAGTATGTGAATTTATAATATGTGATTTTTGTATATGTGAATTTATAATATGTGATTTTTAATATGTGAATTTATAAGATGTTAATTTATAATATGTGATTTTTAATATGTGAATTTATAATATGTGATTTTTTTAATATGTGAATTTATTATATATGACTGACTTTTAATATGTCAAGTTTTAATATGTCATTTTTTTACGGTAAGTACGTAATTTAATATTAGCATGTGTGTGTTAGTTTTGCTTACTTTAAACAGGTAAAATGTCTCGCGAGATCAATAATGACCAAAATGAGTAGGAGTACGAAGAGTGCACTCCATCTTCCTCTCAATATAGCAAGAGAAAACAATGTAGTAAGCCACGTAGGCGAACCAAATTCGATCCCAAAGTAGACTTTGAGTGAAGAGCTACTTTGATGGAAAAAGGTTCATCAAATGAAAAAGAAAGGTTTAAGAATAGAAGTGACCTTTGATTCAAAAGGCCAACCGAAAGGTGCATCCGACCATGAATTAAGCAGTTGGATCGGAGTCCTTAATCGAGAAAATGTTCCTATATGAATTAAAGATTGGAGGTCTAAGGATTTGGAACAAATAAAAGATGTGATTTGAAGAGAGATTTACAAAGCTTTCATAGTCGATGATTGGCATAAGAAAAAGGCTTTGAAGGTTTGTAGCAAATTAGCAAAGAGGTTTCGATCCGACCTCTATGTTACCTTCGTACAGCCATGCTTTTCCATTCCAGAGGAGGATGAAAATATATATAAACGGCCTCCTACGACAGTACACTACTACCCATCCATAAACGATGACGATTGGGAAGCTTTTGTGAGGTATCGACATTCCGTTGAATTTCAACTACTATCATCAAATGTAAGAAAAATAAGAGCAAAAAATGAATACTACTCTATGGTTGGCCAAGTCGGATATAGAAAGCTCGAGCAATCATTGGTATGTTAATATCTTACTCGTGTTACATATATCAATTATTCTATCATTAATATGTTACTAATATAGCGTAATATAGTTAGCTAAGATGGGCGTGCTACCAACACAGGAGGAGTTGTGGGTAAATCACGTCAAGGTCTCGATGGATAATTTAAAAATCCAAGAGTAGTAGCAATTAGGAACTTGATTGTAAGTTTATTGAACACAAACTATTAATTTGTAATTTCATACATGTTGAAGGATTTTAAGAATAACAAGGTTTTGTTGTTGTTCTATAGAATGAGTACACAATACAACAAAGTCAAAAGAGCTTTCAATCCGTCAATAATGATGACATATTGACAAGGGCACTAGAGAAACTAGAACATACAGGATGTGTTCGTGGTCAATTAAAGTAAGTGAAGTAGTCTCAATACTTTGGCCTTCAATTAGGTTTGATATTGAATTCTCAAATGTCAAAGGTACAGATGGAGATTGTAGAACTATGAGGTCTTATGACCGAGCTCATTTTCTAAGGACGTGTCAGGTCGATGAATGATAGCATCACACAATGCAACAGCTTTAAGGCTAATTGTAACCCTTCAGATAATGTAGCAAAAGCTCCAAAAGCTCCAGAAGTTCAAATGCCACCTCATCATCAAGAGCCAGGCTCTTTGTTGAGGATAGAATTAATGGTGGGTGTGCACTTATTGCCCTTAGGAAGGCATAGATGAAGAGTTTTCTAACTAATACAGTCCATGGAAGACCATTAGGGGAAGAAAACGTACACGTTAGTATCACTACCATCAGAGTTAGAAATTGCATGTTCCAATATTTAAAGCAACAACTATGGGTGAAGCCACTAGATGCTTCGTCGCATGATTAAAAAGGTTAGTTGAAGTCGTCACAGTGACAAAGACTAGTCGAGCGCCTAGCCATGTTCTACAAGATCTAAGCGGAAAGGAACGCCAAAAAAAGAAAAGCTCTACAAAAGCAAGACAATCACAACCTGAGGTAGAATAAGAACACGAACAATTATTACGAATGGGCCACTGATTACATTTAAATTCACTTTAATACCTCTAGAATTTATGCAGTTAGCTTTATACGCACATTCTTTCATGCACGATGGGTAACGATTCAGTACCCGATACCGGTAAATGTCACAAGCAATGAATTGCCTATCTATATAGGGTATGAAGATGTTTACTACTTCATTAACTTTGATCAAATCAGGGTGAACTATATCCTGGTATACCTTAGGTAATAACTCTATCCTTAATTTGTAAATTTTGAAATATAAGTAGAATTGTAAGGTACTTTCAAATAATTGACTGTATTTTTTTATTATAGTTTTGTGGTGGAATATTATGAACTTTAAGAAAAAGCGTACAATTTCAGCTTTATATCTCTGGCGATTGTTTTAAGTGCTGCAAGAAACCTACAGAGTGATTACAAAGAGCGCACCATGTCAATCATCCACCTATTAGCTCAAGCACCAAAGGGGAAATTATTCTACATGCCATACAATATTGGAGAACATTGGATGTTAACACTTATTTCGTCAACACCCTCATGTGATGATTTTGTATCAGTCACGAGATTGTAAGTGTTAACGTTCTATTATAAAATTAACTGTTTTAAGTTTTACATAATTGTATTGTCTATTAATTCATTTAATCATGACACATTGTTAGGGCGTTTAACGATTAGAAGCTTCAAGCGGAAGTGATGTCACAAACCGACCGAACAGAATGCTATATTCCAGAAGTAAATGTCCAAGACAACAAGGAAATGTAGAATGTGATTTTTTATTCTACATTTCATGCAAGATATAATTACTAATGGTATACAAGCCTTAAGAAGAAAAGATTTTTTTATACATACGGATATAAATGAAGTTAGATTAGAGTGGGTACAATTTATAAATAGGTATGTCATTTTTAGATAGATAGAGATAGTAGATAAACAATTTTTGAAAATAGCACAAATGTAAATAATCTTATAAATACCTTGTAATTTCAATATACATTAATTTTTGTATGCAATAAGGGCCTTGTTGTAATAAATAACACACGTGACTGACCATCTCATAGGAAATCACAAATTTTGTCATTTTTTAGGCAATAACAATCTTGTACAATGGTTTTAGCAAAAACCCATCGTGGATTGTTTTTCCACAACGGTTTTCTAAAAAATTGTTGTGGAATAATAAGTTTCCACTAGGAAAACCGTTGTGGAAACTTCTTCTTTTACGATGGTTTTTTCAAAAAACCGTCATGGAAGATATGCTCTTAAACCCCCATTGTTGCGCCTATTTTGAGATTCCACTATAGTAAAAAATTATTGTGAAAACTCAATTTTGTACCGTGATTGAAGTTTTCACGATGGTTTTTTAACCATCGTGAAATTTTTTCATGACTATTTTAAACGATCGTGGAATTCTCAGTCTGTAATAGTGTCATCTTATTCTATTTTTGAAAATTTGTACGCTTACATTAGACCAAAAACATCATCTTGGAGAAAGCTTCATCTAATGTCAATTTTCATTAAAAAAAGACTGACTTTTCCCTGGTTATTCTTTTATTTTTAAACTGTTGTGGAAGATATGTTCCCAAACCCCCATTTTCGCGCCTATTTTGAGATTCCACCACGGTAAAAAACCATCATAAAAACTCAATTTTGTACCATGATTGAAGTTTTCACAATGGTTTTTTAACCGTCGTAAAATTTTTTCTACGACAATTTTAAACCGTCGTGGAATTCCCAATCTATAGTAGTGTCGTCTTATATGTTTAAAAAACTCGGCAAGGAAATTTTTATGTTTTGAAAATTTGTACGCATACATTAGACTAAAAACATCATCTTGAAGAAAGCTTCGTCTAATGTCAATTTTCATTAAAAAAAAAAGGCAGACTTTTCCATGCTTATTCTTTTACTTATAACTTTTAAAATTTCTTAACCTTCTTAAATTTTAAACACTATCTTCTATTTCACTCTATCAAATTTACAAAATCTAAAGTTTTTTCTTTTAAAATTCCTTATTCTCTCTCTAAGTTCTCTCTATCTCCTTCTTCCTTACTGCAATAGATGACAGTTAAAGACCGTCGTTGTTTAATGTATGGTACATATTACAAAGATGGATTAGATGATGATTATAGTGTTTGTTAGGTGATCTCTATGTGGAAGTTAATTTGTTAGGAAGTTATAGTTCCGATCACAAAATTGACAATAAAATGTTAAATTTAAAGGAAGAAACTATCTTCTCGGTCATGCGATAGCTTGAAATTCTATGTAAATAATTAAATATGTTCTTTTCATCACCCTTAAACATCCTTGAAAATAAAACATTTTGCACTAAAATATCAAAACTTCAAGTACAAGATCATGAAACACCTATCAAAAGATAAAACCTTCTTGGGTTTATAGTGTGGTCATTATTGAGTAAAATGGCAAGCAAGGGTCATTCTTGCAAAGGATTGAATTTAATTAATCTGTTGTCAATTTTTAACATTTATTTTTTTCATACTAAGAAAGGTTTCAGAAAACCGTCGTGTATCTTCGCACTTCCCAGACCGTCTTCTTTTCACGGGCGTAATTTGCCGCGCATTTTTGCCTTTTACACGACGGTTTTTCGGTCGTGTTTGTTGATTTTTTAGCTAAATTAACAAAACAAAATAAATAAATAGAAGCGAAATTTAGAGGATTAAAAACAATAATAATAAAGCGGGTTTAAGGTTTGTTCTTCACTGTTCAACAATGTTTATGCAATTAATCTTACAATTATTCTTGAATTTTTTGTTGAAACTAACAACAATAGATAGCGAGAAACTATACTACTCTGATCCTTCCTTACAGTTCATATTTAATAAGACAAGTGTTGTGTTAGACCTTTTTTTATTAAACAACCTAGCAAAAAGCTCACTAATAGGGTGTTTGGCATAGTGGTGAGAACCATTAGTTAGAACTGTTTTTACTGTAGTATGTGAGAGCTTTATACTGTTTATAACTAAAATAGTGGTTAAAACCATTCTTGCCAAATAGCATTTAAGTTTACTCTAACAAAAGTATTACACTGAGAAAAATAGATTGGTCAAGGCAACAAATACACAGAAGCTGAGTTCACTTCACCTAGGTTATATTTCACATGCAGTCATACAAAAATTTGACCATAATCATTGACCACATTGCACTACTTGTGGTTAAAAGTGCAAGACAATTAAGGATTGAGTTCTAACCTAGCATTAAGCAAATTCCAAGTATCATCTAGTTGCACACCTAAATAACACAAGAATTATAAACAGTACATGTAGTGAAACATTAGAATTTTAGTAAAAAAAAATCGAAGAATAATTCACACAATCAGCTACATAAACATGTCCAAAGCTTTGAATTCACCTCTAACCACTTATAACTTAGCTAGACATAATTAAAATTAACAATAAAAATACAAAATCTAATGACATTACAGATGAACTAGAAAGAGAGGCAGTGAAGATCTTCAAGAACTCCTTAAGCAGCAAGCCTTTGGATCTCCTCCTTTTTCTATTTCTTTTCTCTGTTTTTTTCGGAGTTTGATTTGAGTTTTTGAGACCAAAAGATGTTTGCCTTTGAGTCTATATTTGGGGTTAAAAAATGGTCAAAAACATGTTTAGAGGCGTGGATCACGCGTTAGGCTACACAGGCCACACAACGTGTCACAACCTGCCTTATCGGATCGTAGCTAAACATTCCTTTATTCTTTAAAGATTTTAATTATAACAAGAAAATGTACATTTAAAAAAAAAAAAAAAGAAAACTTTAAAATTATAGTAGTATAATTCCTCAAACCATAATTGTTTACAAAAAGGTTCACTAATATCTTATCTAACATTTTTTTAATATTACATATTTAAAAATACTTAAAATGTTGCAGAAACTCTACTGCAGCCCTTACTAGACATTTGCCATCCACCATTGCCAGCTCCATAATAATACTATTCCAGCCTCTTAGCTAGATTCTCTATAGCATGAAATAACTAGGTGAGCTAATGCTCAGTAAGTCTAAACATAACTCACAAAATGATTTTTCTACTTAAATGCATAATTCATTTATGCTTATTTATGAACTTTCATTTTGACATATACTTAACTTAGCTAGGGCCCCAATGTTTGTAGCAAATATGCATAATGGTCATCATAACACTGAGACCGTAACATAACTTAGAACCCCCTTATATCAAAAGGTTGGTGCGAGATTTTCTTATCTTATTCAATGTATCCTTTATCAGTTCTTTAAATTATGGTGTCATTCTATTCGTGATGCTCAATTAACTTAAAATAAATGTACAACCAAGGCATTTGATTATTTAGTATGATAATATCTTCTTTTTGAAAACCTTTTTTTTCTTTCCATACTGCATGTGGGATTTGGAACTTACTTGGTAGTTGCACCATGCTTAATCAAATTTTCTATCCCCTTCAATATTCACCTACGTGTCCTGTTTGGATAATTTTCCATCATTAGCAATGTTACTTTATTGACCCACATGCCGATATCTAAATGTAAACAGTAATTACCCAATTTGGTTATTAGCCCTTTTTTTTTTAGAACTTAGGTGCATCAAAACTTATTTGCTCATCTACCAACATTTTTCCATCACTCATGGAACTAGGGTGAAGTTCCCCCAAGGGGCCTTGCTCTAATTCAGACATTTCAAGGTTCATTCGGCCTTTTTTACGAAAATTTTTATTTTTTCCCCCAACAAGTCCTACAAACGTTTTGAGCCTAATTTTGTTATTAACAAGTTGCATTTTGTTTTTTCTTTGATAATGACAATGAAAACAAGGTGTTAGTGCCAATTTTGCAGTAAAAACTCATTTTGACTGAACTTCCTAGTTTGTGAAAATTTTGATACTTTTGCGTCTAGTTTCAAAATCAACCATGTTATACCGTTGGACTCATTTTTTTAATGGGATCTAAAATTTCTAAAGTTTTTAAATCCAATTCCTTTAATTAAAGACCTTTTTTGTAAATAAAGATCTTGTGACTAAAATTTCCAAATTTCATAACTCATGAATTGTGCGGAATTTTCACGAATCGTCTGTAATTTTTAGTCTTTTCAATGAGTTCTACAACTTTCATATTTTAACTTTTCTAAAATTTAGATTGCACAGTGGAGTTTCTGGCCATTTTTCAATACTGCCCCTAGAATAAATACTTTACATTTTTACCTTTAAAGAATTTTACAAACATAAAAATTGTTACTCTCATTATGTTGGACAGAACTAACATCTGTTTAAATGAATAAAATTGTTCCCAAAAATTGAGTTGCTTTAAAATCTAACAAAATCATTTGTTAAATGAAAACAGCAAAAACTATTTTTAGACAAAGTTTTTTAAATTAGGGTTTTTAAGCATATAAGCCCTAGTTTCTACATAGCTCATATCACCACAAAGCACAAAACAAGTTACATAAATGTGTCATAATGTCCCATGCCGTAGTCCCTACTTAGTTATTGCATATCAAACTACTAAAGAAAAGCATAATTATTTTATTGTAAAGTTTAGGATTTACCCATTCTTTGATGAACTTTATGGCCCTCTGCTAAAGCTTAATCTTGGCTATATCCCTCCACATAGATCATGAAAAATCTCCCATCAAAACCCTTTATAAAACCAAAAGAAAATCTCTAAAAAAGTGTAGAAATGCTAGGGTTTACCTTAAATAAAAACTTGTTTATCTTGATTCTGATCTTGCTCTTGATTGATAGATGTTGCCTTAGTAAAATTTGGGAAAAAATTTTGGAGTGTGGGTTTAAGGGCTTTGGTTTTGATTGAGAGAGAAATGAGTAATTTTCCAAGTTGTCTAAGTTATGACAACTTTTCTTTTTTTAAAGTTATTATTTGGTTTTTTTTTTTTTGGTTATTTTCATAAACTCTGGGGCAAAATTAATTAAAATATCTTGTCTCCACCACAAGGTTTTACCATGTGTCTCTAGAAGGCGGGTGGCAAAATTTCATCCTTTTGTGCAAAAGTGAGTGGGTCCCTTAACCTTTTTACATTGTATAAATTTACACTACACTGTATTTTTCCTATACTGAGTGTAAAATTGAAAAGATATTAGCTTTAATAGTCTAAAATTATACTAACTTACTTTTCCTATACTGACCATCTCCCATCATAGTATTTCCTATATCTGCATTTTTACTTTGGTAGTGTCATTTTACTATACTGTGTACTCTTTTAACAATGTGTGTCTTTTTGGACTGTATTCATTAACTAATGAATTATTGATACAGAAATCTTTTACCCATTTTCTGACTAGGAACTTACCACTTTTATATTGCTTGGACTATGGCATAATTATTTCTCTTTACTAATTCATACTACAAAAATTATAATCATTGTACTATAAATTCCATCTTGAGAGTATTTTGCAAATTTTTGGGTAATCATACTCACAAAATTTGCATAAGAAATACTCCAAATTGCACAAAATTTATAGACTTAATTCACATTAATCTGTAAACATTTCACTTTATTATAATTTTACAAAATACAATTTATCGAGGAAAAGTCACCACTTAAATCTAAATAAATTTTAGATTCAAGTAAATGAATTTTTTTGAACATTACACAATGGACATTGCCAACTTGCACATAGGCAACTAGCAAGCACACTGGGCCACGTTGGCATGCAACAAGCTCGATGGGGGGGGCTGCAATGCTCATTGGGCACACTGTTGGGTGCAGGCTGCACCCACAACAAGGACTGCAACCTGCTGCCTAGGGGCCTGCAATGAGCTCTAGGTGCACCAAATGGCTATGCGGTCATACATTGGCCTCTGGTTTTGCTTATTTTGCCATTTTCTTCCATTTTAAGTCTGAATTTTGTCTCACAACTTCTGATAAACTCCAAATTAAATTTTTGACCTTTTAAACCCCAAAAATTGTTTTTTTTTTTAATTCTATTTTTTTATTCTTGAATATTAAAAAACCTAAAAACACAAAATACAAATAAAACATAAGAATTACTAAAAAACTTGGAAAATAAATGCAAGGAAAAATGATACAAAATTATGATAAATTATGCACTTACCAAATTCCCCCATACATATCTTTTGCTAGTTCTTGAGCAAAACTAAAATAAAAGACAAAGACGTAAAACACTAATCTTTCGACCTTTAATCTTGAGAACACTTAAAGATATGACCTTGAAATCAAATAAGTATTGAACTGAATCCATATTTATTCAAAAGTTTATACATCCTATGATAACCATACTTAGTGCGTGCGTGCATTAGCCATTGTAAATGATTATCCCTATGTGCATGCCATGAACAACATTAAAAAAGAAACAAATTCACAACACTAAAAAACCTCCAAAAAAAAAAAAAAAAAAACCTCTATAAAAAAACTAAAAAAAACTCCAACTAAAAAATTTAGATTTCACCTTTGAACATATTTCACATTCGGAGATGCTCCGATGCTTCCATCCACACATCAACAAGGCGAAGGTTCTCTAACGACACCGCCTGCCTCATTATAACCAGACTGAGCTGATCTTTGCAACACCAGAAGCCGTGCATTCCTCCGTCCGTTCGTCGCCGACAAATAGAGCTACATGCCGCCATTGTTTTTTTCCCCGTTTATCATACCCCATTGCTCAAAGCCATCTTCAATTGACTCAAAAGTCAACGAAGAGCAAAATCTCAATGATCCTCAATGAATTTTGCCACCGTCGATGAAGAAAATGTTAAGGAAAAATGTCGTGATTCTTGATAGCGATCGCGATCTATGTTCGTCATATCTTCTGGTGATGCTATGGTGGACAATGATCTTTCAATGACATCATGACCAATGGCGTCGCTCTTGTAGATCGATGCCGAGGAATGGGTGGGTGTCTTGGAAAAACCAGAGAGAAAGGAAGAGAGAGAGAAAAGAGAGAGGGGATGAGAGAGAAAACAGTGTTATTTTGAAGTCAAATATGACTTTGCAGCTTTTGAGGGAGCTAAATTTGTTATTAGTTACACATCTTCCAAATACATGACATTTACTAATTACTTATCAAAATATGAGTTTTATATTCATTTACCGAGCTCTTTAATGATTTATTTATTTATTTATTTATTTATGTCAAGGAATCTTGCATTCGGAAATAGGCTGTCAGCCCGTCAGTTTATGTAGGTAAAGAAAGGACGACGTTGTAAAGCACAAAGTACTGTTTCTTATCCGTTATTCCCGTATTTTTCCTGATTTCTTAGGCTGTCATGGGGTAGAAATGGAAAATTCCCGTAAGACAAAGCCGGCGCCGGCGCCGGTGAAACTGAAGGCGACCGAAGCAACTCCGGAGAACTTCGCAGAGTTCGGTCAGGTCGTCGAGGCCTCTCAGGATGGCGAAGAATTAGGTCCTCAAGACGCTTTGCTCGACCTTAGCCGTGGAATTCCCAGGTTAACTTTAAGAAAGGGATTTTCTCTCACTTAGGGTTCTGTCGCAGACTTAAGTCATGATTTTTTGAGTTTTAGATAATCATGATAATCTCTGCATGACTCAGTTTTAATTGATTTCGCTGGTAATTAACTTCGTCAGATGCCAAGTTAAACCGCTTATGAACAGAATTCCATTTTGAGGGATATGATATTAAAGTTATTTGCTTGATGGTAGATTTATTAGAAAGTTAGAATCAATGTTTATGGACTTCCTATCAGCTCTGCTTAATTAAGCGAAAATGAATAAATGTTTGAACTAAATTTTTTTTATTATTTTACACCCTGCATTTTAAGCCTACTAAAAATGTGTCAAACATTTGGAATATTCTCAATTTGTACCCTTAAATTTCAATGTCATATCAAGTTTATGCTCTCTCTTGGTTGATGTTAATTTTAATTACATAAATGAATTACATAAATGATGACTTTACTAGTTGTAAGTTGTGGGGTGAAGAAGTTGAACTAGATAAATTCGTCATTTAAGTGGTCAAAACTACATGATTTTTGGCGTCATCTGTTTTAACCAAAACTTTTGGTTGCTACAGTGTAAAGTTCTCATATTCTACAATTTTAAAAAATAGCAAACATATTAGTTGTAAGGTGTGGAGTGGAGAAGTTGATAAACTAGATATATTCGTCATTTAAGTGGTCAAAATTGTTAGGGTGTTTAATATTGTCAGTTTCAATCAAAACTTTTTGTTGCTACAATATAAAGATCTCATATGCGATAGTGTTTTTAACCAAAATTTGTTCAAACTATTGGTTTGAACCAATGCCCCCAAACACCTAGTTTAAACTTAAAGATACAATGTTAAGAACGTTCCAAACGCATTTTATATTGTGAGATTAGTATTATACTTAATGACCCAAAAAGAGAATTAGGAGAACTGATGAAGAGTAATTGGCATTGATTATCAAGGAGCGGAATTATTGGGATTAGAACTTAGTCCCAGTTCTTTCCATCGGGTTCAATGTTAACATGGTAAACAAAGAGGTGTTTTCACTTTCAATACACATTTTGCTTGGCTTTATGATTGATCATGTGGTTCCTTACTCATATGAAACAGGTTCTATATTATGCATATTGAGAAACGGCCTTTGAAGTTCAAGACGATTGCGCACCACGCAAGCGTGACCCAGTGCTTGGGCTCAATTGGTGGACCTTGGAGTGGCTAAGCCATCAATTTTGGACACAACTGATAAAAATGAGAGTGATCCAAGCAAGAGCACTGTAAAGTCAACCTGTGGACACTTCTATGTGCCGCCCCGCGTTGAGGAGGTCCGCGTTTTTAAAGTTACAGGTTCCAAATTTCTCAAGCTTAACCGCGGGACTTGGCATGCGGGGCCTATATTCAAGAAAAAGGCAATGGATTTCTATAATCTTGAGCTCAGCAACACCAATGTAAAAGAGCTTTGCCACATGCCTTTTTTTTCCAGGGTGTTTTTTTAATATCCTATACCTTAGTTGAATTTTATTTTTCCTTTGCTAATGTTGTTTTCCAGAATAGTTTTAAAAAATTGCTTGATTTAGATATCTCTTTCTAGTCTAGCGTAAGGAAATAGCAGCATTAAATTCTACGGCTGGAATGAGATTGAAAGCCATGTTGCAGCTTGCTTTCCAGATGGATGTATCCAATAAAATTATATGGTGGGGTTTACCCAAAAAAAAAAACCTTACGAGGAACAGGCTAGTCCAACTATTTTCAGCAAGAATTCCGTACTGTTTTGTTTCATAATAGTACGAGTTTTATGTGAATAACGCGCATTACAAGTAAATACGTCCTATCATAGAAAGTACTGACGTTTACATTATTTTGTAGTGTCAACGCATTATTGTTTCCTTTTTGAGCATGCAAGTTGGTAAAATTGATTCCGAACTCAGCGTCTCTATCATCCAAAGCTTCTGTGTCATCTTCTAGTTTTTTTTTTTTTTTCTCTTCTCCTGGTTGAAAGCAATGATGTTCATCCCTATCCTTTGCTTTCGACAAAGCTGCTCAGAATGCTTTTTTATGTGTACGACACAATTCAGTTGTGTCATTGAGCAACCGTTGGTTAATAAAAGCCTCACCCTTAAGCTGAATTATCAGTAAGTTGTCAGGCCACTTCAGTGTTAGTTACGTCAACGATTTTACTCGTTTATTGTTGGAGCAAACAAAAGCAGAAAATCATATTAGATTGAGCACTGATGTATGGCCCGAGCCTCTCACAATTGGTGGGGTCCACCTTTGTGAGAGGCCCAGGCCACAACCCACTCGGGTCAAAATGAGTTTCTATTAGATTACGCTTATCCTGACATCTGGGGTCGCTTGACTTTGTTTACTAGACACCCCTTTTCTCGCCCCTTCTCTCTCTCTCCATGACATCATGATTTTGAAGGTCAATGTGGGGTGGGCCCTAAACAGGATGTTTAGGAAAGTAATTTAAACCATCATTTTAGATTTGAGAACCATAGAATGTGAGAGTTTTATATTATAACTTTTTACTATAGTATGTGAGTTTTACACTCTTCACCATTCAAACCATTAGTTTAAACTATTTTTCCAAACATTCTATTTGTGTCACTCCTTGTGGTAAATTTCCTGGCAGATTATTTTGTTACATTTTTTTTGTTTCTCGACTCATATGATACATTTGTTTGCTTCTTCTCTTCTAGTTGCCATATCATTTAACTATAGTTTCAGCTGGACTAACAGTATTCTAAAAACCCTTCTGATGGCACAGGCTGATATTGAAACATAATCTATTTTTGTTTCCGTTTTTTTTCCCGCTCTATAGGTGGTTGATTGCACAACGCATAATTTTGCAGACAATGGAGTCTTTTTCGTGATTGACGACTAGCTTGTAGCATCCGATGGTTCTATTTCTACCTGTTTATGCTGCACATTGTTACTTCACTTTATCCAGAAGAGTTGGTTGTGTTACTCCTGACGATGTAGAGGGAAATGATCTCTCAGATGTTTTAATAATATGGTATGCTATAATGTATGTTTTATTTGCTATGTTCAGTCCGCGTGAGCTGTGCATTTAGACACTGAAAATCTGCTCACGGATTGCCGAGAAAGATAAAGGCAAACTTTTTCCATTTCATCTTTTTTTTAATCAATCTTTCAATTTTTTAATCCTTTTCCTTTTCATCTTTTGTTTTAGTAGTCTATCTTTTAGTTTTTTTTTAATTAATGTTCTGACGGTTGAGAAAATTTAACACAGAGAGAGATAGAGAGAAGAATTTGTTTGATACTACTGGTGAAATATCTTGCTTTTAAGATTTCCAGCCTTTGAAGGTAAATGATGATGAACCACCCCACAAGTTATTTTAATTGTACAATTGTCCCCCGAGCTCCAAACAATATAGAGCAGCAAATTCGAATTAAAACATTCATAAATATGAACCCAAGAAAGCTAGGTGATGTTTTTTTCACCAGGTACTGAAAAAACATTGCAACCATCAAACACTTTATAAAGAAAAAAAATGCTACTAAATAAAGTCTCAGACACATCAATCGTTCTTTCAAAAGGCAGAATATAAAGTAGAATTGCCGGATCTATCATGATATAAAGAAATCAAAATTGCTTTTACTTGCTATTCAGCCCCCATCATCTGCACAATTAAAAATCCATAAGCCAAGTAAGAATCCCTTTCAACTCTAAACAAAACAAACAGAATTAAAAGGAGCTATTGGACATCATTTTTTCTTCTTTTCTACATAGCCCAGAAAACCCCCCAAACCCACTTAATGAGCTTCACTATCACATAGGGGTTGGATCCGACCTTGTAAATTTAGGTCGGGTACTATTTGGAAGTCTAGTTATTCACTTGTACCCAGTACCACTTTTATGTGTAAATTAAACAAATATTTCGACAGTGGTGTATCTGACTACCAATTCTCCAAATGTTACCTCTAATTCACGGTTGGTCATAGCAGTTGTCCAATCATGTTATACACCCACCAAGTGGGCTTTACTAACCATATTGCATACAATGAATGATAGCTTTTGTCCAATCATGAAATGATAGCAACAAATAGACCAAGAACCATCAATGATGTGCATAAAATTGCTTAAATAAAACACAAATTCCAGATTAAATTCGAAACAGCGTGAAAGAATGAATAAATGAGGGGAGAAAAAAAAATTGATTGAAGGCTTCCCTTGACTTTTTCTTTGATCTTTCTTTTTATTTCCTTCATAAATTTATATTTCTCCAATTTCCCAAGATGTTATTGTATAGAATATGCTCACCTTGAAGATATCTCCAAACATCCCTTGCAACGGATTTCTACGTCGTACTTCGTAGAACTTCTCTGCAATTTCATCTAGCAACTAAAACATGATCCTGCAATTAGCATCCTTCATACACAAGGCCAAAAAAAAAAAAAACCATGCTGATAATAACTTAAGTCCAGTCATAAGTTATACCAGCAACCGGCTGATCCAAGGATATGTAGAACGAAGAGGCTAAATCAGAGAGTTACTTGTAAAAGAATGAGGAAAAGGCTGTCCAATATTGAACAAAGAGCAAAATCATATACCTCTTTGAACGATGGTTCTCTGTCTATACTTGATTGGTATTTCACTTTTAACATATTAAAAAGAGGCAATGCATCTCTCTGCAACCTGTGTTAACAAAGATATTAGAAGCAAACTTTAATCATGCGTTACCCATCTCAAGCACAACACAGATTATGCTCGCATAGGATAACAAAGAAATGAGAGATTCTATCTACCGGGTCACTAATCTTCTAAGTAAAATCAAATGGCGAAAGATGGTTTCTAGCTTCAGAAAAGAAAGGAATTGACAATGATATATATATGCTGTGGAATTTATCAGAAGAATGGGAAAAACAGGGAGCTCTCAAGAGTATTTTTTCGATTCTCATCACCACAAGGAAATTACTTTTACCACTTTCCTTGCACATAATTAAATTGACATATGTTATAAAAATTTAAAAAGAAAAAGACAAAACAAAACAAAAAGAGAATCGAAAAAACATAGCATAACTGTCTTATGGAAAATGAAATCTATATAGAACTCACGTTTGCAGTAGAAAAGTAATAAATTGGATCAATTCTGATTGGGAAAGGTCAAGCTGCTTCTCTTCAACTTGCTTCTTTAATTCATCCATAAGTTGATTAGCATCTCTCAGATTACCTGAAGATAAGTACCTAACATAACAAAGAAAAAAGGGTGGAAATAAAATTATTCATTCTACATGAACAATTGTAAATCCAATCAGGGAAACTTGTCAAAAGAAAAAAAAATAAAAGAGCACCAATCATGGACTTGAATCAGAATTGCATGAAAACCTAGCATACAACAATGGCATTGCAGGATTCTATGGCCGTAATGATGATGGCAATTGAAAATGTACACCGTTCTATGGAGTTAGTAAGAAACCTTACATTAAAATTGCTCGTGCAATCGCTAAATCATCTTCTCCGGGATAACACTGCATGATCAAGACACTTGAGATTTTAAAAGACTGTTGGAAAACTAGTAAGACTGCTGCAGATAGACGTTGGTGCAAATGTCTAATAACGTCGTTTGCTACAAAGCAAGCATTCATATTTTATTTGACTACAGTTCAGATGATTTTTTAACAACTCTTAGTTTGGAAAAGGAAAGAAAGAGATTTATCAAAAAAAAAAAAAAAAAACATTACTATCAGGATTTTTCTAACAATAATACGAAATAAGATCAACTAAAGAAACTGCAAAACCATCAGAAACCTTTTAAAAATATTCTTTATTAAACACACATTGTTTCAAATAACAGGATAGCTCTCTTCAGCTGGAGAGTATGATATCAGAAACATCATTGCTTATCTATTATTTGAACTCCAAGAAAACGAACAACTTCAATGCATCAAAAGGAAAAAGATTAACCTTGCCCATAAAATTTACTAAAACAGAAGCAAACTTTTTTGGGTCGTTCCCTTTGATAAAATGATGAGATAGCCGAGCCATGTCCTGTGCATCACCCTTGAAATTAATCAACTTCCAAGAGATGATAATAGTACAAACTCAGAAAAGCAATAAAAATGAACATATGATGTTGTTGAATCATAACTTCCTGTAAATTGTAAAATGAATGTAAATGATCAAAAGGGTTCGTTTGAACACAAGAATTAAGCTTTAGCCCATATTACATGTAGCTCAAGGAACAGAAGTAGCAACAACTACATACTTGAAGCCATTTTTTTTTCCTGTCACACCTACCACCTCAGGAGATTCAGAATATATGTACTCAGCAAGCATAACATGCATTTTTGGAGAACCAGATCTGGGTGCTCCAAACTCTGCGGACCATCTGTCAGACAAAAGAAAACTATCAGCACCTAGCCACTAGCATCAGATTCAAACACAACACACCGTATAACATAAATTTGCAAGCACATAATAGAATTATGTGTACATGTATGTATGAGTCTATGAGATGAAACTATCTTCAACAACCACCAATGTTGTAAAGCATACAAAAAGGCAACATCTTAACCACATTCAATAACGTATAAGCAGTACTCCCCATCCTAAAACAACATTCTTGAAAAAGGCATCCCCCATGTTAGGATAGATATCTTTTTCGACATTAGTAAACGAAGTATAAGACTTTTTACTTGAGAGCAGCTTTTAAAAATGATGAGCAGCCATCCACACGAGTCTTCGCCGCCCCGAGTGCTTCAGAAATTTGTTGCATATCCTCATCATCTCCCAAGTGTTGTGGCACAGGAATCTGAGGGAACTTCGAGTAAATTTTCCTGACACAATCTATGATAGTTTTTCGTTATAATCATGAAGATAGACGATATAAGAATCTTTACCACATCAAAAACTATAAATGATTGTAAAACTAATGTTAATTACAAATTCCAATGGTTAGAACTTCAAATATGTGTGATGAATAGCATAAAAAGGTGTTATAAAACCATGCATGAATTTATATGGTTATAAAACCATGTTGACAATTACAAATTTTGATGCTTATAACTTAGAATATGTCGTGATGCATACCATAAAATGAAAACAAAGATATAAAATCAAACAAAAGAAAGGCAAAACAATACCTAAGATTACACCAGGAGAAAGGAACCAAGCATTAATTAGTAAGTATTTAGTTATTACATAGCAAGGTAACTAACCAAGGGTTTCATCGTTATAAGGAACTCTTGCTTTGACAAGGGTGTCCACAAACAACACAGCTAGCTCTGCCCCACATGTTACCTGTAACGGTTTTCATTTTCAGAACATTACAAGATGAACAAATAATAAGCTAGATACAAAACAACATACTTGTCACCAGGACAGACATCGACTTAAATTAACCTATACTTGAAATGTAAAAATTAGGCTTAGGTTAAGGCCTCGGATATTCGAAAATTATCATATCCAAAGCCCTATTCTATCCCATTCCAGTTCTTTTAAACTCACCACATATCACCATTAACAAATAAATAAATAGATAAAGATAAATAAATTTTTAACTAAGGTGGGATATCATGGCGCAAGTGTACAACCAGCAATATAAGAGTATTCACCTGCCCATGTTCCAATTGGATGCATGCACCTGAATGAAGGATATCCAGAGCTTCAGTATGCCTCTGAGCAGACACATATCTGCAATAAAGCATGCATTCTTCATCAGTGTGGCATACCTAAATCGATAACAAACAGGTCGCTTGTCATCTGCTAGAAGCAAGATCATTTTCAACAATGACAAAAACGAAAACATTCAACATTCGATTTCCATATGTGGGAGTTCATAATAGTTAAGCTCTCTTAATCGAGGGATAGATATTAACCCCAAAAGGTCATCAGAAAGTAAACAACAAAGAATTTCTACAATAGTACATAAATGTCCATGTGCATGCATATATGCAGAAGCTCTAAAACAATGTTCATACCTTGCACTTATAGATTTGTACATTTGTTGGGCTACATAGTAATTACCCTCTTTAACAACTTTCTTTAACTTCTCAATATTCTGCATTGAAGAGCAACAAGGGGCACCATTGAAATCCTCAATTCTCATAAACCCATTACAGTGACGTGTGTGTATATTATATATATATATATATATAATTATATAATATAAAATTGAGTATCGTTATCAGCAAACAAATATACAATTATTGAAATAATCATGACGCTATTCATCTGAAAATGCAAACTTGGGCCGCATTCTTCAGAAAATCGAGCAAAACTAGGAAAAGTAAAGAAATTGACATTAAGAACACAACAATAATAAACGTCCTATCTACTTCTTCAATTTTCCAAATGAAACATTATAACACCAAGTCAGCGCAAAAAAGTTTTCCCTTTTTTTTTTTTGGTAATCTCAATCTAATTTCCACAGAAACCAAATTCAGACACGAGGCAATACCGATCACATTTAAAAAATATATATGTTGTATTTAAATCAAAAAAAAAAAAAAGAAACACCAAGGAAGAGTCTTCATTGAGAAAGAAAGTTGCCCATTTGTTTTCTGGGCAACCAAACAGAAAAGAAGTACCTCTTGAGCTGGGGGTAGTACGCCTCTCTTCGGTCTCTCCTTCGACATGGCTCCGAGATCTTAGTCGTTCCGGTCCCGACCAGTTCCCAATTTCCAAACAACCTCAAACCAACACACTCTGGTTTGCTCCCCCCGCTCTTCCTTTTTATTTTTATTTTTTTTTAATTTTTAATAAATATCGGTACAGAAGGCTCATTGTCGTTATTCTAACGACATGTCGCTTTTTTCCTTCAATAGCTGTTTTTTTCCTCCGCTCTGACGGGAAAAAAACAAACAAACGACATCGTGTGGTCATAAATTGAAAACGACATTTCCTGACGATGGAAAAACGACGGTTCGTTTCATCTCCAATCATATTTATCCCCCCTGCTTGTCCTTTGATCGTGTCGGCCACACCAGCGCCTCTCGCCGACGCCGGTGGATCTTCGACTCGCTCTTCTTCTCTTTCCATCATTTTCAGTTTCCACCACCATCACCGAACCAGGTTCGACACCTTTGGATTTTCGCTTTCAGTTTTATGTCTATTCCTTTTATCTAGTAATAATTCTTTCTGGAAAATTAATAATGATAATAATAATAATAATAATAATAATAATAATAATAAATAAATTGTTCTTCAGAATGTTCCTGGTAGGGATTCTTAGTATTACTGTGTGTTTTCTGGTTTATTTGTGTCCTTGCATTTATTTCATACATTATTTTTTCTTTTCAAGCGTGAACGTAGACTTGTTTTTTTGCTGATTACAATCTGTTTGGTTTTTTGTCTGAGTGAGAAAATATTTAATACGAGGAGCTTTATGTTTACCAGTTAGCACTCCAGTTTTTTTTTTTTTTTTTGGATTTATCGCTAGGCTATGCTGGTATCACAGTTCTTGGTAAGATTATCAGTGCTTCCTTAATGGCCTCCATATCCATTTTCCCTTTGAATTGATGAACATTTCCAACAACCCCATGATTTATAGGAGAGTTTTGAGTGTTCTGGAACAAAGTAGGAGAGTTTCGCCATTTTTGAGCGGTGAGGTCTTCTTCAGAGTGTATTAGATTATAGGAGATTACTTCTGTCTCTCTCTCTCTATATATATATATATATTGAGAGGTTTTTGTTCATAAAATGGTACAGGTGATATAAGGAGATTAGGTAATGGATGTACAACCTACAAGTTTAGGCATGGCCTTTAAGAATGATATTCCTTTGGCACAAAATGTGTTCAACAACAACCACAATAGATTGAGAATTATGAAACTATGGAACAAATTACGTATTGCGGGACCTTTGTAGTCGGTAAATTATTTTAGACTGGCCAATTGAGTTTCTTCCCTCTTTTTCAAGTGTTTCAACAATGAATCTTTGGATGCCTTTGGGATTGTATTGAAAACCATTATGTCGTTTGTGATTATTTCGACCTCAATCTGTTACATTTTAAACCTTTAATACATCGAAACTAGTGCTGGCTGTATTGAAAAAGCATTAAAATTGCAAATCATGCAGTTTCCTTTTTCCAGAGTAGTACCAGCAATATAGCTAGTAGCATAGTGCTTATATACATCACTATGCCAGCTAACTAATATTATCAAGGAAAGTTCCACATAACTCTTCAGATTAGACCAATGTTAACTCAGTTCATTGTTTGGTTCCATTCGTTTCAGGTTGTTTAATTTGTTCTTTTAGTCTGTGGTTTTCATTTTTTTTTCGGTACTATGTTCCTATAAACATAACAACTTCAGCAACGGTACTTTTGTTTTAAATCCCATCTGTCCAATTTGTAGAACTATTTCACAAGGAAATTTCAGGAGGCATTTTAGAAAGACATTTCAACAAAACTACTCTTACGTCGACGTTCAAATTTCAAGTGAAATTACGGGTGAAAAAAAACCATTTCTGTCTGGAAATAATTTGAATAGATGAGATTTTTTCTATTTCCCTTTCCGTATAATCAGAATTTTCACTTTGTTTGACCATTTTACCAGGTACATGACGTTACAACAGTTTCATTTCTGGATGCTAGTTACCAATCCTTGTAACCATAATAAAGAAAGACAATCATTTGATATTTGTAATTGAACTGCCCGCAGTAGTAGAAAATAGTTGTTTCAACGGATTAAACCCTTTTTGTTTTCCCCTTTACCTTGACAGTTCTATACTTGGGTTGTTTTTAGTCTTTTCAACGAGATTCCCCGTTGTGAATTTTTGATAATAGACTAGTTTTCAGTTTGTTGGACCTGTTATGAAATTTTAATTGTTGAAGCTGCAGATCTTGGTAATTTTTGGAGAAGAGGAAAACAAGAAAACATATTGTTGAAAATGAGTTCTGAAGTTTTGCATGTTGCTAAGGTGTATAGAAACCTGCTCAGAGCTGTGAAGAAACACATTGGCAATGAAGAGAACAAGAGGCACTTTAGAGAATATGTGACAGAGGAATTCAGGAAAAGCTCCATAACAACAGACCTCGCTTCCAATCAGCAGAGAATTAAGCTCGCCCAAGATTACACTTTTCTTCTCAACAGTGTGCACCATCACAAGGCACTTCTCTGATTCTTATTTCTAACTCAAAGTCTCATAGTCACTCATCTTTTTTTGCAAGTAGTTTGGAATCTACTTTAGGTCTTTTTCTTAACGCCCTTTTTTTGCTCTTTTTTTTTATCTAATTGATGAGCTATTATCTGTTCAATCCTGTTGTTAGAGCTTTTTCTCGACTTAAAATACATGAACATAGCTTTCTTTTTGCAGTAAGAGAATGGGTTTCATGCATACTTTTCTTTTTGCTGTCAGAGAATGGGATTCATGAATTTTCCCCACAAAGAATCATTGTTTTCTCCTGTGTTGTTTTCAAACTTGTTAATGTCCTTGAAAGGCTATCAAAAGCCAGTAGTTATCTATTGCTTGAATCAATAGTATTGCTGCTAGAGGTTCTACTGAGAAATTTCTGGTTTGTATAACTTTGTTTCTGTTACTTAAAAGGAACTACTAATTAACAACACTAAGACCTATTTATCTCAATATTGTTATGATTGTGCAGGACTTGTTATTCTCTTACAATATTGCTGTGGATAGATCAGATGAGATGACGAGAATACTTGGGAAGTCTGCCGCAAGTGTTGGTCTTCAACTACCCGAGGTTTATCAACCTTAAAGAGCTTTTTGCTATTCACACTTTTCTTGATTTTCGGAGAACGATTTCAACTTTTGCATTCTAGAAGATTTAAGGAGTTTGGTTCCTATGGTTATCAATTTGAAACTCTCTTATTCTAACGGGGCAAAAAAATAAGTTCATTACAGCAACTAGACTACTGGATTTTGTACCTCTATTGTTCTTTTCTTGCAATTTTCCTTTGTTGAGAATTGAGATGATACTTGTCAGTTACTTTTTCCCTTTCAAGTTACTCTTTTTCCAGATCAATCACTTGATGCCTGTTGAAAGGGGAATTTTTACCTCCTTTGTCAAGTTAAACCTAAATATCTCCTAAGGTATCCCTTCAACTCACTCGATTATTTGTATCTGAATGTCGACACTGAAATGGTGACCAAGGATTCATAAATGTTGGTTTTTGATTTAGGCCGTTAAATAACATTGAAATGAAAAGACATAATGGGAAACTTTATCCATTACCAATTAGAGTTTTTATCCTTATCCCTGTCACATGACATGAAATTCTTAAAGATCCTGGATAGAGTTATAAGGTTAGGATTGCGCTATAGGGGATTATGGTCATCCTATTAAATACCGGGGTTCAGGGAACCTGAGTGTATTCCGTTATCCCTTCCTGTTGACTAATCAGCAAGATCTCCCAAGGCTTATAAATTGTAGAAACTAGAATTTCTGCTGGTTATATTTACTTTTTTTTTGGTAATGTATTTAATTTTTCTTGTGTTAGTAGGATTATGTGTGTAAAAAGATGACATTATTATTGATGGTTATGCCATGAATAATTATGTACTTTTGCATTTTAAATGCGTCAAGGAATGCGAAATGTTGGTTATGTATTTGGTCCGAACTTGGTAATAATAGTACTTCTAATACATTTCAAAACTTGGCAAGTATGAAAAAAAAAAAGTGTGTAGGGATCACGATGAACCCTTAGTCAAGAAAAACATATAGTACTAAATAATGCCATAAGGCAGCAAAATCAAATAAAGGAAAACTATTTAATAATTTTAAGAGCTTGTCAAAGGCATGTACAATAAAATGGAAGCGGGAAAATAGCTAACATGGATTCAGTGCTAGTTCAATCCAAGTTGGCCTACCTATCATCAATCACATAGGAATGTTCACTTGGCCGCCTACCAATGATACCTTTCACTTTCAGACAGTTCCCCGCGCATCAAAAGACTTCACTTATAAAGTCAAGATAAGGAGAGGTGGCCCGCAGTCAGGGAAGTGAGCGCTTCTACGTGACCCTTACTGAAAAGGCCCCTTACTCTAGACCAAAGCAAGGGATTGAGCTGCACTAACGAGCATTCTTTTTCTTGCTTGTTAGCGCTTTCTTTTTTCAGCAAGGATGTTTAGGTTTTACTAATAACATAGAAAGGGCTTTTCTCATACAGACGTTTTGTTCCAGGTTTTCCAGGTTTAAAGTGAAGACAAAGCTAGCCATCCCATAGACGATGGGTGGTGAGTCGAAAGGCTTTTAGCACTTTGCCGCGGCATGGGCCATTCAACTTCTTAGGCAAACCCTTTCATAACCTTGTCCCTTGCGTTGTTGAGAGCAGTCTAAAGCTAGATAAGACCATTCCCTCCTTGTAGCCAAGTCTTGTCAAAGCCCAAGTTTGAGCGAAAAGACAGGCGGATTCCCTATATAATATAAGTTCATTTCTTCTTCAATTGATTCATCTCGGCCTTAGACTAATACAGTTAGCTTTTGCCCCGCACCTGGACTGGCTATCTCTCAATCACTGTATTCACGCATCTCAAAAGAGTGAAAATCAAATTCCTCTCAAAGCTGAAGTAGCTGGGCTTCTCCCTTCAACAGGGGTAATGCTAACTCTTCTCATTTTTGGTACTTTTAAATAAGGCAAGGCTAACGTTAACGTAATAGAAATTTGAGCTCATATTGGTTATAGAATGAGAACGGGAATTGAACTTTATGAGATCTAACCTCCTGTTGTTCCTCAGTAGCTCAGCAGAAGAAATAGAATCTTTATTGCACTTCCTGCTTCCACCAAAACAAAGTTTAGTTCACAGCCACCTTTTCTACAGGAAGGTATACAAGGAAGAAAGCATTTTAATAGAATAAATCAGTAAAGACCATACTCTACTTATTTCATGGAACTCTTGCTGTTCTGTAAGGGCCCAAAACGTTCGGTCTCCGTGTGAGTGAAAAGGTAGCTGCTATGTTCAGAATTGACAGTAAGTAAAGCAAGACAAGAAAGGGAAACCATTTAAAAGAATAGCAGTGTGCTAATCTAAATCGTGCCGCCAAGAAATCTTTGTTTAAGTGCTTAGACTATAAGGTAAGGGAATGGGACCCCGACTTTATCCCAAGCAACGGAGTAAGTTCACCCTTTGGTAAGCTTAGGCGCCTAAATGTCTGAGTTCGGAAAGCAAAGGAAGCGGCAATCAACACAGGAACTATACCTCTACCTGGAATAAAACACCATTCGAAAGATTAACATCAAGATTATAGGGACCACAAAATTTTTAGATTGGCAGGGTGACTTTTAAGTTGAAGCTTGCCTAGTAGGCAACTTGATGTAACCATGCTGACATTATTGTGACAGCTTTAAAGATTTAAGGTCTCTGTCCTTGGGAACGTGACGCTTAGGTGCAAGGTTGAGATGACGGAAAGACAGAAGAGGATAAGCAATTGTAAGCAGGGCATGCCACAACTGTCCTAGGCTATTTTCTTTTAATATAATTACAAAGTGGTAGCATGCAGCTCTTTAAGTGGTAGGTTTGAATCGATCAAATGTGAATTATGAGATGTTTTCATTTGCTAGGACTTTATCTGCTCTATTTTTGTCGTCCCACCAGTTCTTGACCGACTACCTAAAATACAGAATAAGAGCTAGTCTTCATCTCAGAAAGAAGCTAGCATGGGTGTCTCTTCATTGTAGTAGCTTTACCCAAATCGGCTCGAACGGACTTTATTTTATTTGATCACTATTTTTCTATGCGAATTCTCGATCTCCTACTTGTATAGAACAATCTCAAAACATGGATTCCCCTCCCTTTCTTATTTGGAATATCTCTTTGCCTACCAACTCAAAGAGCAAAGCGACGTTAAGATATGGAGATTTTTGTCCCTCTTAGAGCTTTGAACTGACCGGCCAATGATCATTTAGGGGGATTTTATCTATATTGTTGGTGTGCTTGTTTGCATCCAATCTAAAGGTGATGACCGCCAAAAGGAAAGAGCTGGAAGCGAAAGGAAGAGTATACACTAGAGGATTGGAACCTAGAGAAAAATCCAAAATAACATCTGAATCTAGAAAAGTTCTAGATATTCAGGTGTTCAATCTGCGGGTGCTTTGAAAAGCTTTATTCTCATGTAGACATGATTTGACGAAAGGATCTATGTTTGGAGGAAAGGGAATAAAAGAATCCATAGAGTCGACTGATGTATCTATGCTATTGAGTTAAGAGAGAAAAGATGGGACTAGTTTTTCTAGGCCTTCTTCTTGTGGAGCTGGATTGTCGATACCGATCGAATTTGTACTAAATGAAGAAGAGAAAAGCTCTTTTTTCTACAACACTGCTTCTGTTTGGGACGTCTATCCATTGTGTTTCCCGCTAATCTCTTATTTAGACCCCATGGGATTCTACGCAACTGGAGCCTCTAGCAACCTAGCCAAAGGAGCTCTTTATTCTGGCCCCTATTTTGCTTACCTAGACTATGACATAAGACGCAACTTCCCTCTTATAAATGCCAAATTCCCCACTTAGGACAAGATTCCCCTTGGACATTCTATTCAGTTCTTGCTTGCTTCCTCAGCTTTCGACTACGATAAAGCCTTCAAACTCTCCGCTCAACTAGAGTAGGCGCTTTAGTCCATCTCTTTCCTACAACCTGACTACAATGAGCTGCCTAGAACAAGGGAGAAAAGCCCGGCCTTGCGATTGTGATCTACCCAGCCGGCCGAGCAGGTTGGGTGTTTGTACGAGAGTTTGTTTGGCTGGATCCCTCAAACCAGCTATAATGTTGGAGATTGGTCTTCTAAGGTAGGAAGGTTTGCTGTCGAGAAGACTCGGGCTTGTTGTACAAGTCCTCTACTACACCGACGGCCTCACTTGGCACCCAAGGTATTTTCAACTAGATGTGCCCCTGCTCAAACTTGGTCAGGATCTCTTAGTCCTCGGGCAGTAACTTACCGATTCAGGCTAGGTAATTCTCCCCAACAATGAACCACTCAAACTTTCATAGCTTGTCCACGTCGAGGTTGCCCATGATGAAGTCCTTCTTGAAGCCGATGAAGTAATACCATCTTGACTACCAAGGAAGCCTCTTCATTTTATACACTTGTTTAAATGCTTTCCGCGGCATCTCAATAGCCAGTAGTACTTCCAAAGTATGTACATCTTGACCATGTCGTAGTAGCTATTCGCGTTCAGTTGAACAGGGCACATGTTGAGATCATTCAAAGCCCGGCGGAGGAATGGATGGAAAAGTAGACAGAGTCTGGTCCAAAAAAACTCAATGTACAATGTAATGTGACCAGCGGGCAGGTTCAACGGCGAGTCCCCTTCCCTAGGCAAGAGAAGGTCCACGTCTTTTGGGGTCTTGTATTCCTGATGCAGTGCATCAAGCCCCTTGAGTCATGGCGCATTTATACCCAGCAGTGGAGCTTTGGCTAGGTTGAGAACTTTTGTAGGCGACAATGCCTCGAACCCTGGTCATGACAAGCCTCTCGGCGTCTTCATCCTCCTCGACAACAGCCTCCTCAGGTTTTGCTTCCTCGGTTGACTAGTCCTCATCGAAAATATCTATGGTCACCCGACCTGCAACTTGGGCAGGGACCCTGGTATCTCGATCAGAGGTGCTCGGTGCGTTGGTAGCCGCCACCAGGCCAGCTTGTTCTCAAGCTATAACTTGGGATTTGCCAACAGCGGTAGCCACGATATACAGATCCTCGCCCTGCATGGCCTGACCAGGCGTCTCCTATCCAACTAGTTCAGGAATTCTTGTTTGAGAACCGTCCTAGCACCAAGACTTAATATTTCAGCCAGTCGAGCCTCTTTGTCATGCCTTGGGGATACTCCTTCAATATCGACTTCTAGAATAGTCGATCGGTCGGTCTCGGTGCTGCTATCCGACTAGGAAACCTCTACATTCTAGGAGTTCATTATGGTCACTCATTTCCTAAGTGTACTTCTCAAGAAAATTACCTATTCAGGATGTGGAAGTTCAGGAAAATTTAAAGTCCTCGGGTTACAAATTATAGCTTGGCAGCTAAAACTCAAAAGTCACGAAGTCTAATGGTGCTTATGCGTTTAAATAATGGAAAGCAGACTCCTATTTATAGCTGCCTCAAGCGCAAAACTCAGCACAAAAAACAAAGAGGTGCAATGAGTACGCTTGTCAGGGAGATAGTCAACCGCATGTCGACACATGTCCCCTTAAGCTCCATCACGTGACCTTTCATCTTTTGTCGCCCTAGGACATCGCCTAAGCACCAATCTAAGCCGACCTCACCCTCTCGGCATAGTCCACTTAGTCGAGTACAGACCAGGTGAACCAGGGGGCTATTGTTGCGGGTGAGTTTGGCTCCTCCCGTCGAGGAACCTGTTCTTGATGGTTGGTGAAGAAGCTTAGCAAAACTTGTTGGGAGCGTAATCTCGTACCCCTGCAAGCTTGGCTTGTCTATCCAAAGTGTTCTTTAGGGCCCTCCAGGCCACGACGTTAACCATCACCTCCTCGGATCAGACACCAGCTTGGGTCAGATTATTACCTGCAAGCAGACTGTCGCTCGCCACAAGGAGCTAACAGGTGGCTATCCTCCCACCATCGGATGGAGACTAATCCATCGACAGGACTACCACCTGACAAGCCTTGATGTGACACACGAGTCGTGGGCAAAACCTACCTAACACCCAGTTTGAGTGGCAACCTATTAACGCATTTACTGTAGCTTAGGCAAGCGTGCTTCTTCCCAACTAACTAGCTCTCGTTCTCCTTCGAGTCACACCTGCCTTGAGCGTTAGAGAGCCCTTGTTTGGTACCCTACCGATGTCCCCCTTTTACCTCCAAAACGTCCCTCCATTTGTTGCAAGTACTTTTGCACAAGCAGAGGTGAGTAGGGAAGAGCCGTCCGACCACCGTGCACGGTCACATGTGGTGTTGATTCGTTGCCACTCATTGGTAAGCATCAACAGCAGGGGTAAATATCGAGTGAGTTAGGTAGATTTTAAGGATTTTTCAACTCACTTAATCAAAGTTTGGGTGAATTCATTTTAAATCTAATCCACTCAATGAATCCAAACTTTAAAAGCAACCACCTAATGAAATTTTAAATGGATTAGTTAGGTTGATTGAATTGAAAATTATTAAAAAAAAAATCAAACTAGTGATTTACTACAATAAGGAATATATGAAGAAACAACTAAAATTCATCATATATTAGTTGTCTCATAAAGTTTCAAGTTCTAGTATTATCTCAAAATTATAAACCACCATAAAAATAAAAGTTTACAAAACAAACTCAAGTACAAAAGCCATAAACTAACAAACAAACCATAATAAAAACTAAGACAATAAAAGTCTTTTTTTAAGGGATTGTCTAGTGTGTACTAAAAACTGGATAAATTATACTTACATCTTGTGTTTGACTCAAATTACAAAGACATCCCTACATTGAAACTAATCACACTTACATCCTCTGGCCTTAACACTGTTAATTTCTTCTTTGAAATGACAAAAATACCCTATTTAATCTCAGTCATTGATGTAAAAAAGAAATTCTTAACTATAGATTTGAAAAAAAAAAAAAAAACCCTAATATTCTAACCAACCAAACACCCCACCCAACCTGCCTCCTCCCACCATCAATTCGCCCCTCTATCCTTCCATATCCTGTCTGCCACTCTCCACCGTCTGCCTTCGACTTGTCTCCCTTGTAGATCCTGTTCACCTTAGGCTGCCTCAACTAGCCAACCTTCCCTCCTACCTCTCCCACTTTGTTGCCCACCCCCCCAATTGATCCCTTCTTTCCTGTCGAGTTGCCATGCCAATCGCCCCAATCCCCCTGTAGCCAGCCCATCCTCTGTCGCCCCTACCCAATCGGGCCCCAACCTACACCACCATCCCCCAACCATGACAGCCCTTAACATCGCCCTTTACCCAACCATCCGTTGTTGTCAATTGTCACCCCAGCTGTCGCCTACCGTCATCATTAAGCCACCAAATCTGGAGAGAAGAAAAAGAGACAGGAGAAAGAGGAAGGGTGGGTGGGGGTGTTTTTTAATTTTTCTCCTTTTTGCTTTTAAAATTTGAAGTAATTATTATGTTTATGTTTAAAATAAACTTTTGTTTTTGATTTTTTGTATTCTTTTTTTTTCTGTGTTTCTTTTCTCAGTTTCATATATGTTTTTGTATTTTGTAATTTTGTTATAATTTTATGAAAAATATAGTATTAAGAAGTTATTTAATAGATAGTGAATATTTAATATCAATTTTACACTTATCAATATAATTTGTTCAATAATATAACAATCAAAAAGAGATTTTCGAAGAAAAAGATAAAAATATATATATTTTTATTATTATAGTGAAATTTATAGTTATAAGTTTGTAAAAACTAATTAAACATTTTTTTTTATATTAAGTAAGGTCAAAAAAGCCATTTCCAATTTTATAATTATAAAAAGTAATAGAACAAATTTTTTTGTTTAGTAAGGGCAAAAAACTATTTCTAACTCTATAATTAATAAAAAATTGGGTAGATAAGGGGCGTTTTGGGCATTTTAAGCAAAACTAATAGTCACATAACAGTCAACTAATAGAGGGGGTCGTTCTGTATTTTTTTTAAGTTAGATGATGTTAGTGTAATTAGTTTTTGTTTAAGGGGGTGTCTTTATAAATTTGGTAAAACTTAGGAGGTGCCAGTGTATTTTTATGGGATTGTCTAGTATACAATAGAAACTGAAAAGAAGCTTGAAACCAAAATGTTTATAGAAACTATAATTTTTTTTGAAAAAATACAACATGCTATTAAATTTCGATATACATATGACAAATATTTTATATATACATATACAGTAAATTGGGAAGTTCGTATTATCTCGAATTATAAAAAACGTAACCCAAACCCACCCAATAAAAAAACAAATTTAGTGAGTTAATGCAAATTTTTATTTGGATCATATTATCTTAGATTTCATTGGATGGGTTAAATAATACTCGTCGGTTTCTTGAATTTTTTATTGACCACTGTTAAGTGGTACCTTTGCAGCCCACAGTGGTTGTGATTGCTTTAGGGTAGCAATGGTGGTCCTTGGCAAAATCACAACCCATGGTGGTGATGGGGACCAATATAGTGTGTGTTAGTGCCATTATTGCAAAACTGCATCATGAGATGGGGTTGTTGGGGGCAGCCTCTAAGATTCAAATATTATAGGTCACCAGAAACTCCTCAAATTAGTGGCTTTTTTTTTTTCAAATCTAAATTGTATGGGCTCATTTAACTTATTGTAAATTTGTTTATTTTAAATCGTCTAATGTAGAATTAAGGGATAAAAATGCCTTACATAATGAGAAAAGCTAACCGCTCTCACTATAAACACTATAATATCTAGAGAAAACTCTATCAAAAATTGAGTTTGAACTACAAGCCATGATTCAAACTGTGGTCCCTAAGGACCTACAAATAAATGTAACTCTCTATTCCCTCTCTTTTTCTAATAGTATAACTAATTTCTAAAATTTCTCACAAGTTGATAAATTAAAACAAACGCAAATCAAATTGAAAATTATATTTATGCAAGATCCAAAACATGAGTATTCAACTCCAATAAACATGACTCTCCATTTTTTTCTAGTAACTAAATTCTAAAATTTCCACAAGTATATGAAATAAAATTAAAGGGAGAGTAATAGGAACTCTAGTTGAGGGCAAAAAAAAAAAAAAAACTTCAAAAATTAAAGTCTTTGGGGTCTATCTATATATATATTGCTACTAAGAGATAGGAGTAGAATCCTAGTCAAA
The DNA here is from genome assembly GCA_946598075.1 of Artocarpus hirsutus. Lineage (NCBI taxonomy): Eukaryota > Viridiplantae > Streptophyta > Magnoliopsida > Rosales > Moraceae > Artocarpus > Artocarpus hirsutus. Next base: position 31,510 of record CAMOHE010052840.1, on the reverse strand, counting down.
TCAAGCCCTCCCAAGGGTGGTTGAGTGTGATTGTCATCCCTCCAATAAGAGGATGACACATGTCACAACTATTGCTATAAGTGTAATCCTATATCCATTTTCTATTTGTTCGAGATCTGATTTTGATTCCAAATAGATATTATTTATTTTAATTTTTAAAATAATTATTTTTCATGATTTTTTCAATTATTTATTATAAATGATAAGATAAATGATTATTATGCAGTATCAATTTTAACTTTTGAAATAGATATCATCCTATGTTTTGAAAACAACCACATCATATGAAAATCATATGACATAATTAAATTATCAAATAATGAGAACAGGCTATATGTGCTCCCAAAGTACACAAGTTGGCACTACACACAATGCAAATGGTGTACTATATGAATTTCCAATTCACCCCTTACTAGTCAGAAATAATCCAAGAAATTTCCATTAACTCGTATGAAAGAATGTTATGGAGCTAGCATAGGGACCCAATTGATATATATAATATAAACTCTAATAATTACTTATAATTTAATTATGAGATAATTAAATTACAAATAATTATTAACTCCAGTTTGCGCCATTATTGAAAACCAAAGTTGCACTCTTAAATTAAATACTGTAATTATATAGAACCTTAAATATTAAATGTTGACAATAAAGTCATCTATTTATATATCCATTTACTATGTGATGATATCCTATATATTAGCATTCATAATTAGAGCAAGGTTTATTATCTTTATATAGTCTCTCTAATTATTTCTTTGTCAATGAGCTCTGTTAATTCTCTAATTGATGACCTTTTTATTAAGAATCATAAAGGAAGATTTTGGGTAATATTTAATATCCTATATCAAATCATGAGATCTCTTCATCTAAATTTTCTCGAATTAATTTTCATGAGAATATTATTTTATCATTATATATGTAGGAACTGTGGATTTTATATATGTGAGAAGTGTTCCCAACCACCTATGACACCATGCCTCCAATATGTAGAGCTTTTGATCATGGATTTATAGATCTCACTCATTGGCAATCAAAATACATAATAAATAGATGTGAGTCTACTAATCACTTTAGAATTAAGGTAAGATCAATAAAATAATTGATAATGATGGAGTTCTAATTTCTCATTACAAAATTACAAAGGAAATTAAATTCTATCTTGGTCTAGGTTTAATATGTTGTAAATACACTTATGTCTCTATCATATAATCACCTTACTACTATAATTTGAATAAGATCATTCCACCTAGTTAGGAATAGATAACATCATAATTTTTAGCTAGATATTTGCATACATACATATATCAAGATATGCATATAGAAAAATAAAATGAATTTTTAAATTATTATGCAATACTTTAAATTTCACAATGTCTAAATAAAACTTATACTGTATTATAAAAGCACCATTTCTTACACTCTTAAATATGTTTCTTGACCTCCTTTAAGAAGCCTAGTCGTGGAAATAGCAAGAGTTTCTATCACCTTCCTCAATCCAATCTGCATGGACACGCTGCCTCCAAAAAAAATAATTAAGCACTAAGAGGTGATCACGTTGGTATGCTATGTTTTAAGCAAACACCACATTAGTACTTTATTGTTTAGAAAATATCAAAACGATACATATAATTTTCAAAAATAGGTACCCTGAATTCGTATTTTATAATGTGAAATTTCAAGCTAACCTTCTTATTAAGGAGCCACAAATTACTTTGTTAAAACTATAAAAGAAAATAAATACAAACAATACCTAAAAAATAAATAAATCCATATATTTACGAGTTTTTCTTAGTCTTTTGTTTTGACTCTTTATTATAGTTTTATGAAATTAATTTAGGGTTCATTAATAAAAGAATAAGTAGGAAATTTTACATCATAAAACATGAACTTAGAAAAATATTTTAAAAATTAAAATGTACCGCTTTAATATTTTTTAAATGATTGGATACTAAAATGATGTTTTTGTAAAACACAATATACAAAAATCATTATAACCCTATTACAAAATCTTCCTAATTACTGTTCCCCTGTAAAATAAGAGTGTTTGGGAACAAAGATAGTATTTGGTAATATAGTTAAAACTATAAGTTAGAACCAAAACACTGTAATAGGTGAGGGCTTTACACTATAGCAAGCTTTTAAGGATTAATTACAAAAATTCCTCTTAAACTATAGCTCTTGTAACGTTTTGCCGCCAAACTTTAAAACGTAGCATCCGTTTCTCTTGAAGTATGAACTGTTAACAAAATGGTCCTTCTATTAGAATTTTAATGAAAAATTAACAAATGATTATAAAATTAGGGTATTTATACAACTATGGTTATAAAAATAACCATAAAAATTAAAACTATAATAAAAATAGTCATTATTATTTTATTGATTTTTTTTATTTTTAATCATGAATAAAGACTATTTTTATTATAGTTTTAATTTTATGGTAATTTTTAAAACCATAATTATCAAATACACATAACTTTATAATCATTTGTCAAATTTTCATTAAAATTTTAACAAAAGGACTATTTTTGTTAACAATTCCTATTTTAAGAGAATGGGTGCTACGTTTTAAAGTTTAAAAGGTAAAATGTTACAAAGGCTATAATTTAAGGAGAATTTTTATAATTAATCAAACTTTAATTTATTTATGACATGTGAGAGTTTTACACTGTAGCAATTAAAATTTATTAGTTTTAATTAGGTTTATCAAACGAAGTCATAGTTGGAACAACAAATTAAAAATAAAAAACTATAGCATGTAAACTTTTTACAAATTAGAAATAAAAGAATTATTTTTATGCTATAACATATTTGACCTTTACACTATAACATTTAAAACTTATTAGTTTTAGTTAAATTTATCAAGTAAAATTATAATTAAAACTACAAATTAAAAATAAAATAATATAATATATAAAATTTTTACATGGTAAAAGAATTATTTTTATAGTATAATACATGAAAGATTAATATTATATCAGTTGTTGGGGGCAAGCCAATGTCATCCCGCGAAAATATATAGGGAATTTTGCCGATAATATCTATGGAAAATATTACTATTTATTTATGATATAATAGCTCTCAACAGTGAAAATCATGTCGACCTCCAGGTTCTTGCTCAGCAATGGCGTCTTCTTCCACTCCTCTGACACTCCTCCTCTAACCACCTTCCTCGAAACTCTTCCAGGTCTTCACCTGCAAAAGCCTCTCTCTCTAACCTTCTTCAATTCCCTTCTCTTACAACAACAACCTTTTTTTTTTTGCCAGGGGCGTACACCACCACGCGCTCTCATGAAAACGGTTCCCGCCTCTTGTTCTGGGAGCGGCATTTGAACAGGCTCTGTGACTCCGTACGGATTCTATCGAATTCGCATCCGAAGCTTCTGTTCGGAGAGAAGCGACCTTCGGATTTGTCGCGATCCTTCTGGGAATCGGAGCTCCGGTGTCTCGTCAACGATTCGGTGAGTAAAGTTCTGCCGATTGCGACGGAGGAGAGGAGTGACGGCGAAGAACTTTCGATCACTGCTTTAGTCACTGGAAGTTTGGGGAAAGTGGTTGAGATTGAGAATTTAGGTTGTCAACAAGCAAGTAATGTTCTTGATGTCCATGTATACGTCGGAATTTATGCGCCCATGGTGTTTGGCATCCGAGAAAATGGTGCGAATTTGGCCGCGGTTGGTCGCGGGAGGGAAGCTGCCGAGGCAAAGTATTCCGACTGGGTGAGGTCAGTGCGATTTTGAAATATACAATCTTTTTCAATGGCTGAACCTAACTAATTTGAAAATTTGAAATTTTCCTTGTCTACAGGATGAGAAAGCCTCTGGAGAAGTTGAGGCCTCCTTCTGCAACTGAGCTCTTGTTGTCGAATGATGGCGATCGGTTGCTTGAAGGAAGCGTGTCGAATTTCTTCGTTGTATGTCGCAAGGTGAACAACCAAGATCTGGAATTTTTTTGATAATATTAGGCTTGGATGAACTTATATTTGATTTTCAGCATGTAGAGATACTATAAAGGCTAACCTTTTTGCTTGCATTGGCTTTGCAACCGACTGCGAATTCGAACTTTATTTGATAACCTAACATTTGGATTTGTTTTGATACTTTCTTTTGTACTTATTACATTGATGTTGCTACTTCTATGAGTTCAAGGGTAAAATGTTCTCTTTAAGCTAGTGTAATTGCCAAGGCCACAAAATTTTAGTTGATACATAGCTGCTTCCCATGGTGAATGATGATTTACTAGTTCTTGAAACTGGTTTTCTGTTGTTTGTGTTTCTCTTCTATTTCTTAGATTTTTTATTTAGCATGCACTACAAGGATACGCAGTGTGAGTGTTAATTGAACAGATGGGGGTTTCAGGATAAAGGCAAAGCTAAAGGGAAATGCGTAGATGAGAAGGAAATCAGACGTTGTTTTGAAGTTCAAACTGCTCCTCTAGGGGATGGTGTCCTTCCAGGAATTATACGTCAACTAGTCATTGAGTATGTCCCTTCTTAGTTCTACCATGTTTGTGTTTGTATCTTCCAAATGCAATATTCAACTTCACTACTGACGAGACATGAGGCATTATTCTTAATCACAATAAAAAGAAAACAAAAAACCACTTTTGTTGGACCTATTGAGGTAACTGCTTTTGGTATTATTTTACAATTCACAGTGTGTGCTTAACCAAAGGCATCCCCTTTCGAGAAGTCGCACCATCATGGTCAGAGCATAAGATTTGGGAAGAGGCATTCATTACAAGTAAATTTGCTCCTGTCTCTTTTTTTGCAGTTTAAATGATTAAACATCTTTGTCCTTTATTGTGTTAAAATCCATGTGCTGTTACTAGGTTAGTAACTGTAATACAAGTCCATTAAGTTCTTGGACTAGATATTGTGATTTAAATGAATTGGATAGCAGATAGCTTGAGAATTCTCCAGCACGTAGAGACAATTTCTATTCCAGATTCATGGGATTCACTACATTCAAAATGTTGGAAGGAGATATCATGGAACAACAAGCGATTTGAGGTTTCTGAATTTCCTTAAGTTTTAAATAAATCTATTGATATGACCTCTGCCATAATATGGGCTTCATTTTTCACTATTGCTCTATTCCTTATTACGACCAGGAATGCCCTGGGGTGATCACAACAATAATCCAGGTAACTTGATGTAATGCCCTTCAGGTTATGTTCAAAAGTCAAAACTCTAATTTATAACTAGATAGGATTTAATCATCTCACGTCAACTGAAGCTATAACGATAGAGTTTCTTAATCTATCTTATGTAACAGAAAGAGGTAATGGAGAGAGCAGCCCTGGAAGGATGCTCAGTGAGTGACTTTTTGTGAAAATGAGCTGCTGTTTGCTGCATCATTTCCTTCTGCTGCACATTCTGGTAGCTATGACTGCTAAGGACTAGATGACTTGCCTGCAAAGATATTCATATTTTTCCTCCCCCTTGATACTACGACGGGTTTCAACAAGATACGGAAATTCCTCCATATGCTGAAGTCTGCTGTAGCTTTTCTGAGACCAAGTTGCTCTGAACTCTAGAGTCAAGACGCTGTAAATGGATGCGGAAGCATTACATGTGTAAACCAAACTTTTTTTTAGATTACATCATTCATGATGATTCAGGTATTTGACAAAAACAAGCTTGGATTATGAGTTACAAACTTCACTCTCTTTTTAGCCAGAGACAACTCTTTTGCATCTCTCTGTCTTTGATGCATAACATTTTAGTTCAGCGACACGCTCAACTCCGGTTCCAGTCGTCAGAGAGCTCTGAATTATCCATGAGTTGTCTTGGAAGCAAATTTTTAGATTCAAGAGCTCCTTTAAGTCTCAACTTGCGTAGAATTTGTATCAAAATCTCCTATGACGCATTCAGATTTATCCTGTTTACAGTCGGATGAAACTTTTCCTACTTTTTTGAACCAAGCTAAATAGCCTTCAAGAAGAATAACGAGTTAGAATTGTGACATAGCTTTGTGTTTTGACTTCGGTTTGTGAAAGTTATTTTGTTGTAAGAGTCTGGTTTTTGGCATCCGTACGAATTGTTGAACTAGCCAAACTTTTATCTTTTTTTTTTCCCTCCCTGAGGTTGGGTAGAATATGCATTTCCTCTACAGTGCTACAATTGCGCTTCATCATCCATATGTGTGGTGTAAAATATATTCCTTTATCTCTCTCTCTCTCTCTCTCTCTCTCTCACACACACACACACACGCTGGTTCTTCTTTCTAAATTGGTGGGGACCTGAGTTCTATTATTGGGATGAATTTTTTTTCCCCTTTCTAGATCACCCTTAAGGTATACAATACATTAAAGCACTAACATCTACAGTCCAAATCAAACTGTCCAACAAAATCTAATGACTCTCCCTGGGTTCATTGTCCCTAGTATTTTACTTTATGTGAAAATTCCTAACGTGGGATGAATTATCTTAAAGGGATCACGTCATTATAATAGATTGTTGATTGAGTTACTTCTTGTTGATTTGAATGACACATCCTATATCTTTTTTTTTTTTTGGGTTAAAAAATAAGAAAGAATCCTCTATACAGAAACGCCACTTTAGATTAAATTTTGGAAGAATCAAATCACAATAATAATATATAATGAAGCCCCTTTTAGTAAAGCCAAAACTAATCTCAGTATCCAAAAATCAAACTCTCACCAATAAGCAGCATTACTTAAATTTTGACTTCTCAGGATCAGCCATACCTGACCAAGCTTGGGGCTTGCCTATCTCCTCAATTTTTTTTTTTTTCAATCAACAATGATTTCATTCATAGCCAAAAATTGCAGTAGAAAAATAAAGAACAAAAAAGAAGATAAGGTAAACCACCTTGAAGAGTTCTCGTGAAAGAAATTCTAGTAATAGTAAATTGTTTGTAAATTATGAGATTTTCTAATGCTGTTTTATTCATTCTCGTTAGTTATAGCCGTGAACAAAATAAAGCCGTTAGCAGCTACAAAAAAAATAAAAAAATTATTATATATAAAACTCTCAGATATTAAAAAAACTTAAAACATAATTATAATTGAAGTTCCAAATAGCTTATTACAACAATTCTTGAACTTGGGATTCCCTAAAACCAAACTACGTGAAATCTCAAGAAAGAAAAAAATAAAAAGAAAAGAAAAACACTCGTTACTTATTTAAAATAAATAATAAAGAAGTTACGGATGGACATAGTGGTAGGGGTACACTATTATAGCGCCACTAGAGAGAGAGAGAGAGACGAGAAGACCCAACAAAGAAACAAAAGAAGACAACGAACGGTGCCGATAAGCATGAGGCCAAAAAGCTTCTCCATTCTCTTATGCAGCGTCAGATTTCCCTAAAATCAATTTCTCAAAATCTTTCCAACCAATCCTCTCCCTCCCTCAAGCGCGCCAAATACAAAAGAACACCCGGCCACCCTTCTCCTCTCTCTCTCTCTCTCTTTTTCTCTCTCTATTTCTACAGGTAAGCACTTCACAAAACGCGCTCTTTCTTTCTATCTTTCGTTCTTGAATTTTTTCTCTCTCGTCGAAGCTCGTTAATGGCGGACCTAGGGTTACCTTGTCCGACTATTGATTTACTTCGTGCTTCTTGTATGTTACAATCGTGTACGCCTGTTGCGTATGGCTTTGTTTGCTTTATTTTTTGTTTTTATTTTTATTTTTTTTGCGTATGGAAAATTGGAAATGTGAAATCTAGGGTTTTTCCTGGTGTAGATCATGGCGTCGGAAGCACCGGCGAGTCCGGCGGGCGGGAGCCACGAGAGCGGCGGCGAGCAGAGCCCCCGAGCGAGCGGCGGCGGCGCAGGCGGAGGCGTGCGCGAGCAGGATCGGTACCTTCCCATCGCAAACATCAGCCGCATCATGAAGAAGGCCTTGCCTGCCAATGGCAAGATCGCCAAGGACGCCAAGGATACAGTGCAGGAATGCGTCTCCGAATTCATCAGTTTCATCACCAGCGAGTAAGTCTTTCTCTGTCTCCTTTTTTTTTGTGGTGTTTTCTTTTTCTTTTTTAGGTAATTAGGAGTTAGTTTTCCTGAAATTAATGAGCTTCTGTTTGTTGAAAATTAGGGCTAGCGACAAGTGCCAGAAGGAGAAGAGGAAGACGATAAATGGCGATGATTTGTTATGGGCGATGGCTACACTTGGCTTTGAGGACTATATCGATCCGCTTAAGATATATCTTGCAAGATACAGGGAGGTAATTTACGAATCTTTTCTTTCTTTTTAATTTAATACGTGAATACCTAAATAATGGGGACGACAAAAGACAAGAAAAAGGAAAGAAAAAAAATTATTTTTGTCTTCTTAAGTATTCCAAGTCTTATTCTAATTAAACAAAGTCAAGTCATTTGGGGATGAGGGGGCCAATGGAAACGGGATTATCGTTTTCTCTGTATTGTATTTTCTATTAAATAAATTTACTTGCTTTTGTTGGGGTTCCAAATCTGACATTTTGTTTCTTCTGTTTTTTGTTTGGTATCGATTTGCTTGGGGTGATTGAGCTATGACAGTTGGAGGTAACAAAAGTTCTCCTTCCAAATTGATATCTGATGTTTTGCATTGTTCCTTTCCTAGAAAGAATGAGTAATGACTTTGTTTACAAACTCTAAACTTTGACAGGGGGACACCAAGGGAACTGCTAGGGGCGGTGAGAGTTCTGTGAAGAGGGAAGCTGTTGCTTCTGGGGGTGCACAAAATCCTCAGGTCTGATTTTGTAAACCTTCCATAGAATGCTTATTCCAATCAAACAACAGAGCTTACCTTAACTAACTAATTCCTTTTTTTGTTTGGGGTAATGATTATGGCAGTTTGTTCAACAAGGATCGTTGGGCTACATAAATTCCCAAGTAAGTCTCTAACTTGCACTCACTCACCAAAAAAAAAAAAAACAAACAAACAAAAACAAAAACAAAAAACAAAAAAACAATAAAAGACCCTGAAAAAGTAAGTTCTAAACGCACAAATGTTTGCACACGTAGCGTTATTGTTTCTTTTGGAGCAAAGTGAATGCCGTATCGACCTATTCATCCATAAATGATTTTCATTTTTTTTCCCCCTATCTTTTGGTCTTCAAAACATTTAGTATTCTCATAAGAATTTATTGCCATACCTGTTTTTTTTGGTCAAAAGGGGGACCAAGTTAGTTAAAGTTTAACTTTTTGGTGCTCATAGAAAGTCATTTTGAACTGCGTTGTACATGCACATTCTTGTGAACTAACTAAAAATTTTTGGAGCTGCTACATTGTACATATTTGCATAAAATCAGTGTAGTCCACCAAGTTACCGGCATACTTTGCTCAAAAATTTTTTCTTGTTATTCCTGTTATCTAATTACTTGTGCTGTCAATTTCCTTCAAGGGATGCTGACCTTTTTCGTGTTTGAAGACATTATTGCTGGATTTTTTCATTTACAATGTTTTACATCTGTTTTTCTTTTAACTTGTTAAGAGGGTTGTTCAAACTTGATTCAAGAGCATGGTTTCCTGCAGTTTGCTTGAGCTGTTTATGCCCCTATTTCAATTTATGTTATCTGTTTTGCTTTTCCTGCACTACCTTACAATATTTATAGGATATCAACTTCCAATTTTAAAGGCTAGGGTTGTTGGATTTTGTGAAATAGCTACTAGGCACATGGTATAGTGTCAAGCTTCTAATAGTGTAGGCCTTCTTGTTTTATTCGACCTTTTTTCTTTGTTTTGTGGGGGTAAAAGAACATTGCAGTGCCATAGAAGAAATTAGCCCTAAGGAAAAGGAACAGAACCAAATGCATCTAGTGAACTAGATGCATAATGGATCTATTTTGATTTCTTTCTTTTTGATATATACACTGTAAGCTAGGTTCCTCCTGGGAAGTTCTAGATAATTTATCATCCAATTGTTCAGTAAATTTGGGTTAGTATGTGTCTGCTCATGCTTATATGTTTGGTTACTCTTTCTTGTTATTAGCAAAAGGTCAAAAGGCAACTAAAATTGATGCAAACTAGGAAATCCAACGTTACAACATTGGATGTATAAAGGTAACCTGAGACTTGGGTTGGAGTAATGAGTAATCCTGTTTTAGGTTTTTCCCATAGCTGAAATTCTAGTGCGTAGGGAACGTGTGAAATGGTTTAAATTTCATGTGAGCTAAAGTTCTTGTTCCCTAGGGATTGTACTGCATTTTTGGTCGATCATTCCTTTTTCTTTCTTTTAGGGTTAAACAGCAGTTTGCATTAATCATTAGGAGGTTTCCAAGGATGATCCGTGTTTCATAAGTAGTTGTTCTTTTATAATCTATAACGTTGAACTTAGTAATTGTATAAGAGCACATTCAAGATGACGTCCCATATGTCAATAGAGATCTAATTTGGTGATGGATCTGTTTAGAGATTCTTAACTTATAGCATTATGGGTCGGCAACATATTGCTTACCTAGACTAGGCTCATCTTACATTCAGGCAACATATTGCTTACCTAGACAAGGCTCATGTTACATTCATTTGTAGATGCTTTTTCCAAATTACATTTAATATTAATTAAGTTAAACCATTGTTTTCAATTAGCCCTTTAGTAGAATGGTTGAGCATTGTTTAAACACTTGAGGACCTTGGTTAGTGAAGACTTTAGAACCATACCTAGAAAACATCACCATCACGTAGAAGACCAATGGAATTATATCAGTTAAATCCTGATTGTACACCAGGGACAAAATGGTAGCTCTGAAAAGGGTTATGTGCATATCCCTTTAGCCTTTTTAAATCATTGAATGTATGTTACAGTGTAGGATTTAACTGAGAGGCGCCTTTACTTTACAACACACCTGCAACATCTTGTCCACAAAATTTTCGATTAAGCACCCACCCAGATTGAGGCTAGATGTTGAAGTGTGGAAATTGACTCTTTTCCGAGGTCTAAATTTTCCCATGCAAAAGAGTTTGCTAATGGCTAGTGAATGATCCACAGGACACCATGAATTTCCTGCAAGTAATGAATTCATTAAGCTACTGAAGTTTCAGTCACGTATTCACTTATCTTGAACATAATATGTAGTCATCTTCTCGTTCCTCCTCCTTCTTCTTCTTCTTTTTTTTTTTTTTTTCTCTCCAGTTATATTCATTAAGGATTACCTTTGTAAAGATGCGTAGATTGATAGCCCATTAAGAATGCCATTGGAACCACATTTTGTGCTTCAAACAAAATTGCCACAGTATTTTCTCTTATACGATTGAATCAAAAGTTGGTTAGAACCACAAAATGTGGTTCCTGTTGTGTTCCCTAATGGGTTATGCAAAGTATGATTTTCGTGGTTTTCTTTGTCTTGGAAGAACAACAGGCTCCATGTTGTCAGTACAAATGTTTGTGGAAATTTCAAAGTGGATTGTAGTAGGATACTAGATACAAAGTGTCTTGCCCAGTTGAAAGAAGATTGAAATTGTTTACCTTAACTGTTATAATTAACATCACACGTCTGTATATTGTTTAATTTTACATGGCTTCAATCAAATGTGCACATAAATACACGAAGATCTGAAGTCTATAGATGCTGTTTCTTATAACCCTATTTGATGCATGCAGTTTCGTTGATGAATTCGTATGTGCCTACGAAAAATATAGAAAGAAGTTGTATATTTTTGTTTTCATTTGATGAAAGATAAAGGGGGTTGTAGTAGGAGTAGTAGTAGTTGTTGTTGTGTGTGTGGTTTTTTTTTCCTCTTCAACTTCTTACATTGATTATTACTGTAACGGCGCTGTTTTTTCTTTTTTCGTGGTGCAGGGTCAGCATATGATTGTTCCGTCCATGCATGGCAACGAGTAGGACAGTTTAGCTTCTCAATTTTCTCTCTTATGCCCTCGGAGGGCGGCGCAAAGTTGTTTAGAATCAACACCAGTAATATCTTTTTTATGAATCTTGTAATTTCATCTGAAGAATTGTTTTTAAAGGGGTCACTTTTTTGATTGGGGTAGGAATTTATTTCAACTGTTATCTTACTCGGCTGTAGCTGTATAAAGCAATATTCTTGTTTCTTAGTTTAGTCGACTCGCCATGGAAAATGCTGCTTTGTTTGTATGGTTGGCCCCGAAGAATCTATGGGATAGAAACTAAACCATATTGAGGGAGCTTACTAGGATTTGTTTTTCTCTCTTTTTTTTTTTCTTTCCTTTTTTGTCTTTTAAATTTTTGCAGTATATATGGCCCGTAATTAGGCATATTACAACTTGTTTTTACCTATTCTCTCTCTCTCTCTCATACATTCGTACGTACGTATATTTACATATATGCACATATACTTGCATGCATGCGCACGTACATACACGCCTACATATATTAATCGTTGGGATGTTTGCTTTTTAGAGGATATAGGTTGCAACGCAACTGAGTTGAATTCAATGCACTTTTCTTATTATGAATATAATATGTACCTATATATATATATATATATTTATTGATTTGTTTAGATGAATATGTTTCCAATTGTTACATTTGCGATGAGAGTATATTTTAATAGCGATTAATGATGTCAATTTTTATATTTTTTTGGTCAATTTCTCAATTCATTAGAACTGTCTTACTCATATTACACTAGTTTCTATTTATATAATGATGTGGTGGATAAATTTATCGTTTTCTTTGAAATATAGTCACTTTAGCGTTTTGCCTCCCTCAAACTTCAAAAATCGGTGTGTGCCTTTCGAACTTTCAAGTGTTAGTATAAATATCCCTTCTGTCACACATTGTCTACTTAATGCTGATGTGGCACTAAATTAAAGGCTAGAAACTTAATTTGAGCAATAAGCTCTAATTATTGAAGAACATAGTAATGCTAACAAATAAAAAGGAAATTTTCCTTGAGAAACAGAAATTTCTTCAGCAGCCAAAAAAATCCCTTCGCCTTCCCATGGATGCCAGTTGGACCGTGACGGCATCTCTCATTTCTTTGAGCTTGCCTGATTCATTTTCCTGCTCGGAGTCAATCGTTGGTCTTCCTTAACTAATTAGGCACCTGAATGATCAACCCCAACAACATAGAGTTCCCAAGGCACCTAAAAATGTGAAGTGAAACCAGCTTTTGAACTCTATTGTCATTCGACTCTTGAAGCTTTGAGGGAAAATGGGCATCAACACTTTGGGCCTCAACAACCTTCGTTGGACCCATATGGATTTTTTTCTTGTATATGTCCGAATCTTGAAGAAAATACAAAGGGAGAAAGGTAAAAATAAATAAATTATGCACCTATCATTTAAATGTAGTCTCAAAGGCAAAGCCCAACCCCAAACCATAAAACAAGCAAGCAACAAAGTGACTCAAACCAAAAATAAAATTTATTCAAATATTTTAAACTCTAAAATTTTTGTTCAAAATCTCTTATAGGTCGCCAGTTGTGTCAAGAAATGTGAAACTTCTCCATTAAAATTTATCCAAATATGTTAGCTCTAAAATTGACGTGTAAGTGCTCCTGTAGTCGTTGGTTGCGTCGGAAAATGTGAAACTCCTCAATCCTGTGCTTATCCATTTACATGGTGGAAGTTATAAAAAAAAAAAAAAAAATCAAACAAACTTGAATGGTCAACTCATGAGCGAGACACTTGACGAGAATACTATCAAGTATCAACCATACAAAGCCTATCCAGTCCCTATAGGAATGATAGAGAGTTGTTTGTCTCGTACATCTAGGACATTGCAACGTTGTAAACAGTGAGAGAGAAGGACGAACACGCCAAGTGTCTTAATTCAAGGAAATAGCAGCCAGTGGTCCGCAATCCTCATTAATTACTTTTGGAACTTAAAATGTAGACATGTACAGCTCGAAATATAAGTGATGACGTAACAAATTAATTAAGATAATTAAACCAACCTATTAAGTTAATTAAATTAAATTTTAATTAAAATTATCAATTAAAGAATTTAGTTACTTATAAAAAAAGCGAAGAATTTAAAATTTTTTTTAAGACTAACGAAATAAAATAATAAACAAAGCAGGTAATTTCGAATTAGGCCTCATTGGACCTATATTAAAGCATCTACATAGTATCGACAATAATTAGCTTACAACTACAGTCCCGCACAAAGGAAATTTAAATAAATATTACATGCCTTGAACATAATATGTAAATACTCTACTCGAACTTTTCTACTACTCATAAGTCTGGTCGGTGAACTCCCAGTAGGTCTTAAGCTGAATTCCACCTAGGGAGAAAGAAGATAAAAAAAAAAAAACATGAACGAAAGGCTCAGTAGGACTAAATTCGAAAATCATTTAATTTGAATATAAAATTTATCATTTAGGAAAATATTTAGAAAACATAATTAAATAATTTAATTCAATTAAATCATTCTTACCAAAAGCAGTTAATTGTTCATCAAAAAAGGATCTTATTATCTTTTCTTGGGCAGGCCATAAATGTCACCATTGTAAGATCTGCCCCCAAGGTCGTTCTCTACACAACCTGATCTCTAAATATGGCATCATGCCCTAATGTATAAATCATTATTCATATCTCATTTACCAAGTGAGTTCATTTACATTTATTATGCGGTTCATTATGAATATCACCTCATTCAACAGTTTATGAAAACGACTGTTAAAATCCCTTTCAGTCCTTCATTGAAAACATTTTGAAAGAATACATTTTGAGGCCAAAATCATTTCAAAACCTAGCTACCAAAGAAGGGGTAAAAGTCCTACCTCGATGTCCTACACTAATGCTTAACACTACAGTCTCAATTCGCCATACGTTAGTTCCACAGAACCACGAATGACCTAAATGTAAACTAAGTTCATCAATATTTAGCTTGGAATATTCTACAGTACTAAACTATCTCATGGTTTCTTAATGTGTCATTAAAGTTTCCAAAATCATACTATAAGGTTAAAGTTTTCATCTATGTTCAAAATAGTAAAAACGGGTGAAAAATGATCACTTCTCATAAAGCTCGGTCGGCCTTTCAAACTTTCTGATTTGGCCTGCCAAACTCCACAGTTCGGCCTACCGACTGTACAAAACCAGCCTGTCAAGCTGTTCATAGGTTTAGTCTGCTGACGATATGAATTCGGCATGTTCATGAGTCTAGCATGCCAATGCCCAAGATCGGCCTACCAAACTGAAAAAATCTAAAAATTTTCAGACTTCGAGTCTCAGCCTCATTGAGCTCGAAATCCCCTTTTAACCTTTTTTTTTAGTTCCCAAGCATAGAAAACATTCATAAATGATAGAAAAATATGATACAATACATTTAAATAACTGTAAACAAGATATACATAGAAATTTTTCAAAAAATCTAAAAATTTAGGAAAAAAAAGGAAAAGTTTGATTTTATTTGATTTTTGTTGAATCTAGCCTAGATTCAAGATGATTTGAGTTCTACAACTTAAATGGAAGAGTTTTCTATGCTTAAGAAACTCGGATTTCAACTTTCTAAGAAATTTGAGAAATTTGAAAAAAGTTTAAAATTTTAAAAAATACCGTAACTAACCTTGGATTTGAGCATGAAATGAGTTTGTGGACGTTCAATCAAGCCTCCAAGCTTCTAATCCAGCTGAGATTTAGGGCTTGAGCTCCAAAACGTTAAACCAAAACGAGAGGGGAAAGAGAAAGAGAGAGACAGCGAGTGAGAGGGAAGGAAAGAGAGTTTGAGAAAGATAGTGTGAGTGAGGAAGGAAGAGAAGGAGAGTGAGAGTTAAATAGAGAAATCACAAGATGGTTTTACTGTTACGAAACCATGTCCTGCACATGGTTTTCAAAATGAGATGAATTGGGCATTTGACAATTTGTTTTATTTCAGAATTTAAAATAACAAATAAAAACAATTAAAAATAATTAATAGTAAAATTAATTGAAAAATAACACAAAATAATTAAATTAAGTTCAAATCATATTTAGACACACTAATACACCATTACACATATTAATCATAATTAAAAATTTAGGTGTTACAAGACATCACGTTACATGCACGTAGGTGTTACAAGACATCACGTTACATGCACGTGACCAGTGACAAAAATGACCAGAGGATAGAGTTAATAAGCTAGCGTGGTGACATCATCGTATGGTATCTACGTTGTCTGTCAAAAGTCTCAAATTGTGTAGAAGCCAAAATAGTTGATCATTAATAAAAATAAAAATGAACTGAAAAAGAAAGAATCCATGAATATACATATATATATATATATATGTATATGTATATATATCATCCTGGCCACGACGCGACTACATGATTTTGTTTGCTGCACGAGACAGCCAGCTCAATCCTCTCCTCATCAACCGGCCACGTTATTGCATTTTTTTTGTAAAAAAAAAAGTTGTTTCTCATCCTCTTTATTGCCTCATACCACATGCACAATAAGACATCTCAAAATCCTTTCTTTTGTGTATGTTAGAACATGAGGGAAAAAAAAACATGATCTGCAAAAATTCTCTCATTAATTAGTCGCATTACAGCTCAGGTAAGTGGATATGATTATAGACAGTTTTCCTTAATTGATGGGATGCTAGTTTAAAACTTCTTGAAATTGAACCAGAATGACATGGAACAAGATAGAGAAAACTTCAATAAATTTCTTTTCTTTATATTCAAAAAATAAAAACAGATAGTTGTACTAACCATATGAACACATGCTGTAATGCTTACAGCAGAGTACTTACAAGATGGTGACTCATATTAAACAAAGCCCCCAAGCCAAATCTGAACCAGACCAAAGGTCGAAAGCTGCAAAACCCATATGCGCAATTTTGTTCCTTTTTCTTTCTTTATTTTTCTGGTGCAGTCAAAGTTGCAATCATTTTGTGGAGTTGCAAGTGTACAACTTTACGGCCAACTCATACCGTTGGAGGTCCAGCTCACACAGCTTAGACCCCCAGTTGATGCCTCATCTCCTTAAAATGATGTACTACTCTTATTACACCCCATTAGAGTTTTTTTTTAATTTCCTCCTTTCTTTGTTGATGTGGGACGCAACATTTTTGGTTCGCAGGCCCCCGGCCACCAGAAGCTGATTTGCCTTTAGGGGAAACTCGTCTGTTTCTTTTCTGGGTCAAAAGTCAAATTCAACTTCTTGTATATTTACCAAAGTACCCTTGCTGCTGGAATACAGCTGGCCACGTTGTAGTCCAGAGGAATGGAGGACTTCGGAAAGTGGGGTTTGCGTGTGAGAGGGAGAGGGATTCACTGTTCAGTACATGTGGCAGATCCTCACGTGGCTCTTGTCCCCTCAGCCCCCAGACACGCCCAAACGGCCAAACCAAAGTGCTTTGCAGACACTGTCACACATCCATGCTTCTGTGCCTCGCCACGCGCCCAAAAAGCAAAAGACATAGGAAACACTTTGCCAGTTTAAGACCACTCCCAAACTAATGACGTTCTTAATTATCCAGAAGAGTGAGCTTTCTTGAAATAGTTACGCTCCGTATGGTACGTAGGTTTAAACTTTTTAAACCGAGGAGATGATTAATCATGAAGATATTCTAAATTATTATTTAGAAGAAAAATATCCGAAGTACGTTTAAACTATAACAGCAGCTTTAAATCAGCTTAAACAGCGATTTTTTAAACCATCCTTTTAAGTTTAGGTGATTTTAAACTATTTTTTATTGTAAAGCTATTTTTATTCTTATTTTGTTTTATAAATTATAATTTTTTAAACATTAGTTTTTATTTTAAGCTTTTATATTCAAACGTCAGTTTAAAATTACTGCTAAAATAATACAATTTAAAATTTACTATTCAAACCATACAGTTCTAAACAAACCATTTCTACCCTATGCGCCAAACAAACCCTTAATGTATCTGAGTATAAAAATAAAAATAAATTTTAGGGTTAATTTTATTTTGGGTTTTTGAGATGCTCCTAGCATAGCATAGCATTTGAAAAGTTCAAGGATTATTAATGTGTTAGTTGAAAGTTTATATGTCAAAATAAGATAACTAATATTTCTCAAAAACCAAAAGTGAAATTAAACCTATTTTTTTTTAAAAAAAAATTAACGTTCTCGAGCGCCTTTGAATCATTGATTTGAACTACCAGTTCGAAAATTAGAACTGATAGACCAAATATCACAAAAAGTTTAGAGACAAACACTATCATTGTCACAATTACTGGAATCATTGTTTTAGTTGTTAGATTAATTTGCTAATGATATAACCAACTATTGAAACAATTCTATGTTGCATTTCAAATTTTAGTATGGACACCTATATATTAAACCGTTGAAATTTTAATTCAACTGTTAAAATAATAATTTCAACCTATAGTGAAAAGCTATTATTTCTATCACTAGAGTTCCCTTTTAATAATACAATTGGCTATTGGTTGTTAGATAGATTGTATAGAGTCAGAAAAAATGAATTGTGTTTGCCTATTTTTTTAAATATATGTTAGAGTATTAAAATAAAAATAAAAAAGGGAAAAGACTCTATGAAGTTTTTATTATGGGTTACTCTCACTAATAGTTGTTATGGTTTACCTTTAGTCTTATTTTAGTCCCAAATGTTTAAGAAATTTCATTTTGATCCCTAATCTTTTATATTGTTTTGGCTTTGGTCCTTTTGTGAGTTAGGTGTTAAATATTTAACAAAATAACCTTAAAATGTCCCACTTTAGTCCCTAATTTAGTACTTTATTTCACTTTGGTTTCTAATCTATTACTTTGTTTTGCTTTTAAACCATGCATTAGTAATGTATTATTAAGGATCCATTAAAAAAAATAAAGTGATGAACTAAATAAAACGATTTTGATTCTTGTAACTAAAATAAAAACAATTTATCATATTGTTGTTTATATGAGCTTAACTTTTCTTTAAACAGTAAAGTTGAAAAGTTAATGTCAATATATTATATATGCACGTGTGTGTATAGTAACTATGATGGTTAAAATTATGATTATCCAGGCACAGTGTATAAATATACGATATATATAAATCATGATGCATAGCTTGTTATATAAAATGCACGATTATCTAATACTTAAATATTGGTATTAAAAATTTAACTTTTTTTTTCTAAATTAAAAATTCATCTTATTAACAATATGATAAAATTGTTTTTTTTTAATTACATGCTTCCAAATTGTTATATTTAGTTTTTATTACAGATTTTTTAAATTTTAGTCCATAATAACTTTTACAATATGTTTGGCATGAGCGAGAAATGAAGGAAAGGGAGAGGGGTAGAGGGGGAGTGATGGGTAGAGACGAAGATTCCCTTCTTTGGTTAAAGGAGTTGATTAGGGACAGAAAACATGAAGGGAGATTCACTCCCTCTGGGCCTACCAATTTGGATCCTTTCATTAACATAGTGATACAACTAATCCCTCCAAATTTGTTAAAAGACTTTTTTATCCTTCAAAAAATAATTAAAAATAATAGGATATATAATATAGTAATTAGATAAATAACTATTATGATCAATTCTTTCAACTATCCCTCCCTCCTACTAAACACTATAAAGAATTATTATAATTCTCTCTATCTTTCATATTCTCCATCGCTTCAATTGTCTATATTCTTCCTACTCTCTATCCCTTCCACCAAAAAGAGCGTTAGTTATAATAGAGGGACCAAAGTGAAATGAAGTTACAGGTTAAAGATTAAAGTAAGATATTTTAAAAGTTTTTCATTAAATATTTAACACTTAACTAACGAAAAGACCGAAATTAAAACAAAGTAATAGATTAGAGACCAAAATAGGACTTTTAAAATATTATGGACTAAACCACTACAAAAGATAAGCCTTAGGGATCATTTGTGAGATTAAACATTTTATTATCTTAACAAAAAAAAAAAAAGAAAAAAAGAGAGAATAATAACAAACATGACAGCTATTTTTGAAAATGCATATCAACCAAGCAATATCTGCAGTAACCTTCACCAAATCAGTCTTATCGACAAACACAAAAAATGTTCTAAAAACAGGATCAAATAAGCCCTTCTTTTCTGCATTAATATTTAGCGCTTTTGGTACTGAATTTTTTGTAAATTCTTAATTTATTGTTTAAATTTTGATTTCCATTAACTATCTCATGCATATCACGTAAGCTTCTTTGAAGGACAAATATAAGAACTTCAGAAGACAACATAACACAAAACGTCATGTATTTTGAGAGCGTTTTCATTTACACTTTAACAATATATTATTAATTTGGGCACTATTTAACACTTTATTTAATTTGAAATAATCCATTGAAATTAAAAATTCATGAGGCCACTAACCAAAAAAAAAAAAAAAAAAACAAAGGAAAGGAAAGGAAAGGAAAGGAAAACAAGCAACATAAGCCCCAAAAGCCCTAACTAAGAAAAAAGTATTATACAAGGACTGAGCGCTATGCTTTTGACACAACAACAACAAAAACAACAACAATAATTATAATTCACAAAATCATTGGTTAAAGTTCCTTTTTAACCTGAGCCGAAAAAAATTAAATACAGAACCGCACTAAAACCGCAGCAATATAATGTGGTGTGGACTGGGATCATGTCATTTAGAATTGAAACCTTGATAATTTTAGATCAAGCAAACAACTTAGTAAATAATTTACTTTTAAGTATTTATAAATAAAAAAATTATTCAACATGTGATAAGACACAACCATGGAAAAAAGTTTACTTGTTTATATCTTTAATCGTATGGATTATTTGTTTTCTTGATAAGATATATATGTCTAGGACTTATATTGCAAGGAAAAAAAGTATTTAAAGTAGTGGCAAACGTAATCACAAAAAATAAACATACTTAAATCATGTAGGAAATATTTAAAAATCAATTTAATGGAAATATGAACTACGGTTTGGTTAATTGCGGTTTAAAAATTTTCAAACTGCAAAGTAAACCATACTACATAATTAGTTACTAATTAAAGCACAGACTATTAGAAAAAACCTTATCAGCAGTTGCAATGTGGTGTGATTTCTGTTAAGTAGTAATTTTACTCTCCCTAATTCATATGCAAAAGTAGTTTCTTTTACTAATTTTAACATTTTTTTTAAGAGTACTACATTTGACTTCATTTTGCTGTTCTGAGGTTACTCTTAAGATTTAAATTCTATACTAGTAATTATTTAATGTTTAATTGGTAATGTGGTAAAGGCTTTAACTTTTTCCTTTTACTTCATGGAAGTTTTGTGCTGAGTTATTAAAATTACCTTGCTAGCAGAATGCAGTTTTTAACGATAGATGAAATTTATGTAAACTATTTAACCCTTGAATCAAATAAGAATCATATCACATTAAATAAAAAATAATAATTTAATGATACGTAATAAGAATGTGATGGTTAAAAATTGTATCCTATCATTTGATATGTTTACATACTTTACTAAATAATGTTGCAATTGTATTTTTAATAGTATTATAAATATTTGAATGTTCGGCGATATAAAAAAAGGTTAATAAATAGTCCTTATGGATTAATAAATAACAAAAAGAATGCTTCACATTCTGTAAACTTCTGACGCAAAACCAAAATCACTTCAAATTTTGGGCTATTGGCATTCTTAATAAGTATTATGACATATTGATTGTTGAACTTTTAAAAAAATTACTCCCAAAGTTCCTTTTTTTTTTTTTTTTAGTTTTTGTCACTGACATCAAAATGATAAAGAAGTTATGAAATTAACAGAGACAATTAAATTTTTATCATGTAATAACTAAAATTTCACAAAAATAATTGGATTAAGTTTTTAATGGTTTTTAACAACGGTTGAGAGTGAACATTTTACACTTTATAATGTAAACATTTTTGTGAGAGAGAACATTTTAAACTTTATAATGTAAACATTTTCTGTGAAATTTCAAGTTATCTCACACTATGTACATAATAACCTCCGCTAAATTAAATAAATTTATTATAAAAAATTGTTCAGAAGATAAAATTGAAAAAGAAATTTGTCAAAAAAAAAAAAAGGGTAATCACAATGTTTGAATGATCTTAATATAAAAAGCAACCATACTAATAACCTTCAAGCCGGTTGGTTTTTTTTTTTTTTTTTCGTTAATGGTGCGCAGCAGCATAGGGGTTGAGGGAAGTCTCGTAGCCCGGGTTCCATTCTCGCTCATCCCACCTATAAAGATGGTGAGAGTACACTTTTGGGCTCCAAGCTCTGAGTTGCGACACGTGGACTCTTATGTTGGATCTCTTATTGTTTTTCCTATGATAATAGTCAGTAATTGAAAATTAGATGTTATTTCATGCTCTTAAAGGTTATATTTATTTATGTTATATTTTAAATTTTTTTTACTATATTATTATTTATTTAACATATTAAATTATACTATAAATATACATATATGACATTTATGAAGAATAAATCTTAAAAAATAACGTTCATAAAATTCCTTATTAGAAATTTTATTTTTGTTGATCTGAAAGCGTAAAGACACCATTGATTTCTTTTTATTACTGAAAAAAACCTTTTAAGTTTTTTTGTTTAACAAAAGGAAAAGAAAAAAACAACCTTTACTCCACATTTGTGGAATCCTTTATCACATACATACAAATGATAGACAAATTTGTTGAAGTATCTATTCCTTATTTCGTTGGCTGAGGTTGAAAGGACACAATTTATTTAAATATCAACGAAAAAGTTAGCTCTCATCTTGCCGGAGAACATGTTAATGTGCATTGGATAGCTTTTGGACATATTTATTTATTTAATTATGGGCCAGTCACCTTCAGTCACGCCTCGAATATTTCTTTAAAGCAAGAAAAATTTTACCTAGCTAGAACGAAAAACGTGCATCCAATAATCATCTTCTTGAATATTCTTGATTGCTTCAAGTGAACATACCATGCACGGAAGAATATTGCCACTAAGTTATAAGATTTCAGCTTAAAAAATAAGATTTTAGCCTAATTAAGATTGATGGCCATCAATAAAAACGCTTTTTTTTTTTTTTAAAAAAAAAAGGTCTTGCTTTTAAGCGCCAAAAAACATGAAGCCATGACATAGATGTTTTGGACAACGTAGAATAATTTTAAGGCTTTTTAATGCTAGGAGCTTAAATCTATATTCTATGGCCACGTTTGTTTGTTTGTTTTCTTTTTTTTTTTTTTAAAAAAAAATTACTACATGGAATGCCCCCTTGTTGACACTTCTTATTAAAAATGTCTTTTTTTCACTTTTCAAAACTTCCCCACTTATTATTATTTGTTTTTAATTTAATTTTTTAATTTACATTTTTGTCCCTAGATGAAAACTAGATCAGAAAAAGAAACCCTAACTCAGATATAAAATTCTCTTTCTCTTCCTCCTCTTCTCTCTTCTTCTCTTCACCTTTTCTGTCATCTTCTCCAAAACTAGATCTGATCTAGTTTTGAATATGAGGAAGGCGCAACCGGAGACAACCATGTTAATGCAAAGTACGCTTTTGTTGATGGGATAAATGAAGTTGTCAATGGCGCTAGGGCAGCAATGAGGGCCGCCTAGATCCAAATGGCCTGCTTGAGGATGACTACGATGAGGTTGGAAAGGAATAAGCAGAATGAGTAGACATGGAAGGTGATGAGGTCCTCGACAACGGAAGGGCAAGGGTTGTAGTTGGGGTCGGCATCGGCACCGAAGAGGGAGTTGGTGGGGTCCTTAGGGTTCTAGGCCAAGCCGATAAAGACAACTAGGGTAAAGAAGGAGTTCGCATTCACGATGCCGTCTATGGTAGTGATGTGGATGCTAGTGCTACCATCGTCGTCTGATGACATTTTTTCGGGGATCAGATGGTGGAGATGAGGTAAGCTTAGGTTGTTTGCTCATAAGTGAAAGTATTGAAGAGAGAGAGAGAGAGAGAGAATTTCAGAGAGATGGGCTATAGTCGCAGAAATTGCCATATTGAAATAAAACTAATAATCAGTTAAAAAAGAAAAGGAAGTAACATTGACAACTATGGTCTTGATTTTTCGATTTAGTTTCTGTTTCAATGATTTTGTAGTTTGCATTTGGATTTCAGTTTGGATCTGAGTTTGTATTTCAATGATTTTGTGGTTTGCCTTTGGATTTTAGTTTGGATCTCAGTTTATGTTTTAATGATGTTTAGTCTGTGATTTTTGTTTTGGTTTGGCTATGAATTTTTTGTTGAGATTTTGTAGTTGTATATAGCTAATAGATTTTACATATCTGAATTTTCTTCTTTGAATGTAGTTTATTTAGTTTATAGATCTGGATTTTTTTCGATTAAAATGGTTGCTAAGGTTTTGTTTTTGGAACTTGATGTGTTCTGACGAGTTCTGCGATGGAACTAGCATGTTGGCAAGTTTGGAGATGGAATCTGATGGGTTTTGGATTAGAAATTGACAGGTTCCTTGTTGGAACCTAGTGGGTTCCGTTAAGTTCCAAGATGGAACTTGGAAAGTTTAGCAGATTCTAGGATGGAACTTGGCGGGTTCCAATAGGTTCCGGGACTATTAGTATTTCTTTGTTTCGAAGAGAATATGTTGGAATCTGGTAGGTTCTACTTACCAAGTTACAATCCGACACCAGCGTTGATGACCGGAGGTGGTTGACGCTTCTTTTTTACAAAGAAAATATGTTAGAATTTGGTAGATTCTAACTTTGAAACCTAGAAGATTACAATTTGGCACCCCATACTGGCAATTTTCACGACAGAACTTGATGAGTTCTAAGTTAGAACCTGACGGATTTCGACATATTCCAAGGCGGAACCTGGCAGGTTCCATTTTGTCATCCTGCATAAGTGAGTGGGAGGAAGAGTAATTTAGTCTTTTAATAAATACCCAATTTCTAATAAAGGGGTAGTTTTACTAAGTAGTATGTTGAAGGACATTTTTAATAAAGTGGTGTATTTGGGGGTCATTCTTATAAGTTGCACTTCTTAAGCCGCATTTGTTATTAGATTGGTTTGATTTAGATGCATCACTTTTTTTTTTTTCCATTTTTAATCCAGTTAATAAAAAAGACGTGTCATATGAAGCCCAAATTTAACATTTATATCTTTCTCAAAACGACATAAAAAATAAAAACATAATACAATACTTTATTATAAGCAATATTAAAAATATCGACACTCTTATGAGGAAAAAAAGTAGAACACTTATGAGAAAATGATGTTGATGGAGCAAAACTTATAATAAATTATATATAGGATGCAAAAGACATGTATGAAAAGAGGTTTAAGTATATACACAATCAAGAAAATTATTTCAGTAAGACAGTTAGGAAAATAAATTCATGAAGGCCATGTTTATTGAAAAAATAGTTTTAATTTAGAGAACTAAAAAAATACTTAAATAGAAACACATTTTGGAAAAAGGCAAATTAGAAATAGAAGATTAATAAGGTACATATTAAAAATAATACTAATAGGAATAAATTAGAAGAAAAAAATTGTTAATGATTAGGCATATATCAAAATTTTGTGAATGAGAGAGGGACATATATAAAAAGTTTCTAAAAACTATAGGCAAAAATATAAATTATAAAAAATTTAGGGAGAGCATATGCCTCAAGGGCCTAAACTCCCTCCACCCTTGCGGACTACCTTAGTAAACGCTGAAATTTCTACGTAATGCATATATATGTAGAATATCCATGAGTTGAACATTAACATCCTTCTCTCTCTCTTTTTTCCCCTTTACTTGTTCTAGTTATATGGATATAATCCTTTTTCAACTCCTTTGAGCAATCCTTGTGCACCAAAGAATTTAATCAGTCCATATGAACCAAAGCTAAAGAGCATTGCTATAAAGTACCGTGGTGCTAAGTACTATTCACTAACAAAAGATAGATCCTTTAATGTGAGACTCATAAATGGGGCTCATCTTTTATTAGTGATAGTACTTAGTACTAGTGGTTTCCCTCAGCTTTTTTCAAAACTAAAACACAGAACTCCAGTAGCTTTGAACAAAGAGATTTAATGAGGAACAAACACAACCCACCAAAGGAACAAGGAGTTTGCACTTTGAAACCTGATCAACAAAAACATGTTACTCCCTAATTCTTAGGGAGGCCTTACAATTTCAAATGGCATGGAATGAAGACTCCTCTTATCCCACACTGAGGACTAAAACTAGAGCTCATCACATTAGAGCATCTCTGTGCAATTCTAAAACAATCACATTAGAGCATCTCTGTGCAATTCTAAAATAATGCGCTAATGTCGAATGCCACATACTTTTAAGTATGGATAAATGTGACTCAAACCCTCAACCTATGGTTGGAGTGGAGGGACTTACAACCAACTAAGCTGCCCTCACTTATCTTGATTTTGTAATTTAATGATTACAATGTTAGCATTAGTAATTATTTTTAATTAACTTTTACTTTTACAAATTTTAAAACTTAATAATTATGGCAAAAAGTAGATTTACCATTTGAATAGCATTATGTAATAAAACACAAATCAATTCACTTTTTTTTTGGTACCAGATATAGAATTGAAATTAGTATTTTCATTGAAAATGACCTCATATGGAATTTAAACGTAGGAGTTTGAGCCATCATGGTTTCTCCAACAGCGGAGATGAGGAGGAGTTAAAAAAACTTAGAATTAAAATCCAAAGGATATCTCTATCAAACGATATAAATTCCTCATCCTCAGAATACCGCTAGGGAAAAAAAAAAGGAAACAACACCGGTAAAAAAATATTTCAATGCTTTAAGCTTTCTAAACAGTTAATCACAATTTGAATTCTTGATTTTTCCCAAAATAAATAAATGAATAAAAAATGTCATTTTCTTTGTAAAAAATACGGGAGTACTTTTCCAAACCCAAGTCCCTCCCCAATCCCCATCCTATCATATGCTTTTTTTTTTTGGTTAATGGGAAGTTCTTGTTCTAGTCACATGGTATAAGTGTTTGAGACAATCATATTTTTTAAATATAGGTAATATATAAGTTTAACATTGTTATATGAGTTATGTTTAATTATATAACTTAAAGTGATAATCGGATAACACATGTTTTATATGGCCCCAACTTTTGCATTCCTTCCCTTGATGAGTTTCTTAGCCTTCAAGGTCTTTTCTTTCTTTCTTTTTTTATTTTCAAATGTACGAAGTTGAAATATATTTCTTAAATTTAAAGCACAATGTTGTAGTTTCTAAATGGCAAAAGAAGAAATTGATTTCATTAAAAAAAGGGATTGAGATAGAAGAAAATTGAAACTAAGAGTATGTTTGATACATCGATTGTATTGTGTTGCATTACATTGCATTATATTGTATTGTATTATATACAAAAAATATAATACAATACAATATAATATGGTGTCTCAAATAAACCCTAAATTTAATATATATTGATGTACTTAGCCAAATTGGCCTTAATTAAAAAATAGCGAATTGGGTGATTATCAAACATTATCCAAATTTGTCCCGTCATGGTATGAGGATGCAGATAATCAATTGGAGAGGGCCGCACCAGATTACTACCCCCAAATGCGGGAAATCTGTGGATGACCAAATTTGGAGGGAGAGGTAGTCACCATATGCGCCGACTGCCATTTCTGGCATTGCAACTAAGTCTGGGTTGTATTGCACGTTAAATTCCTTAAACTGTGTGGGACCCCCATACTCTTATCTATTCATAACGCGTGGCCAATTAGCTGTCCCCTCTACAAATTCTCAATGTAATTAATTGCTCTCCTTAAGAAATATAATTAATAATTCAGCCAAAATTAAAAAAAAAAAAAAACGCATACAATCTGATAAACATTATTATTTGAACTTTTTCTGTGTGTTGAACATATAGATGGCAGCCTCCCCCAAAAAAAAAAAAAAGAAAAAGAAAAAAAAAAGAAAGCCATACTTCTACCGTAACATATAGATGGACGTCTCCACTATAAATTCTCAATGTAATTAATTATTTAAGAAATAGAACCATACTTCTAGTATAAGATATAGAGTAAAAAATATAACTTCATAATTACTCAACATAAACACGAACCTTGTTTTAATGTAGCATAATTTTATTAAATGTAGCTTGGAAATTAGAGATTAGAAAAGAAAACTATTTATCTCAGACTATTAATATTATATTCTTTATTTATAGGATGTTTTATGTTTGAGAGCATTGGTTAGAACCACTTTTGGTTAATATATTATTTTAAAAATTATTATTTAGTTATTATTACATCTACTAATTTAACTAAACAAGCACGTATCATAAATTAGTTATATTACTTCTCCAATTGATGATACATAAAAGCAAATAATTCTCCTTAAAAAAGCAAGTAATTCAATAAAATCGTTAAATATTATCAAAAAAGAGCAAATTAATAAACAATTAACGATACTTCCTTATGATTTTTTAGAATAGTCATTGAATGGTGAAAATTAGGGTTTTGTCTTTACATAAAGGTGTGTGGAAAGAAAAATGATGTATGTTTAGTTTCTATTAATTAAAAAAGTTAATTATGTGATTAGGTCAATTATAATTGTTCTTTTTTGTCATTTTAATAAAGAGCTTTTTAGTAAGATGTCAAGCCCTAGGATCTGGGAGGTGATGTGGCGGATTAATTAGGTTAATTAAGTTAAATTTTAATTAAAAACATAAATTAAAGAATTTGATTAATTATGAAAAATGTGACAATTTAAAACCCTTTTAAAACGATTATTATAATGATAAACAGACAGGCGAAAAAAAACTAAAATAAGATAAAGAAAAGGAAATACATGTTGGGTCCCACCAGACCCACAACTTGTGCACGCAAATAGTATCAACAATAATTAAATTATAACCATAGTCCAATATAGAAAAAGAAGTTAAAATGATATATGCCTTGTTTAATTAATACAAATAACGTACTCGGTGTCTTCTACTACTTACGAGTCCAGTTGGTGGACTCTTTGTCAATCCTAAGCTGTCAATACTACATAAAAAGTGAGCGAAAGGCTCAGTAAGACTAGGTTATAAAAACATTTAATTTGAATATAACAGTTTTTATTAAATAAAATAAAGATTAGAAAATAAATACAAATCGTCAAAGTAATTTGCCCGGGACTTAAATAAAAACTCTTAAATTAAAATAAAAACATAATCAAATAAATAAACAACAGTTTAATGTAGCACCTTAAATTTTAATAATATACAACTGTCATCATCATCATTTCAACCCTCAACAAATCTTAATACAGTCACAGAAAATAACAATCGATGCTTACGTTATCATG
>CAMOHE010052838.1:20433-32630 GCA_946598075.1 Artocarpus hirsutus | reverse complement strand
GAGAGATTGAGAGAGAGAGTGAGAGAACCCGAGAGAGGGGAAAAGAAGAGAGAGAATAAGCGAGAGAAATGAGAGGAAAGAGAGAGAAAACGAAATAAATAGAGGAAAATAGAGAAAGTGGTTGCACAGAACTATGTGCAACAGCACACTATTTTTCAAATCAAATTGCTTTGTAAAAATTTAAATTAACAATTAAAAACAATTTAGGATAATTAAAAATCATTAAAAGAGTAAAATTATACAAGGTTACTAAATTTCCACAAAACATTCAAATTAAATTTAAAATGCTCATTAAGGCACACTAATCCACCATTTATCATTCTAATACCATTTAATTAACTTTGGGGTGTTATAGATGTACCGTAGACCTCGAGCAGCTGCTCCTTTATCTCTTCAATATCCTTGTCTTTCGAGGATATCTTCTCTTTTAGACCTTCATTTTCTCCTTCCAAAAGCCAAACTTTGCTCGATAGGTTCAACACCTTGCTGTTCGCCCTATTTAGCGCATCGATAGCATCGTTAAGCTCCCTCTATTTGCTCTCCATCTGTGACTTCGCCTCTTCGAGTTTTTCCCCAAGCTCTTTTACCTTCGACGTCTCCCTTTCAAGTTTATGCACTGCCTTGTTCGTAAAAAGATTATGGAACATGAGAGCCTGTATATTTACAAAGTTGTTGCGTTAGTCGTTTCGAACCAACCCATAGAATTTCATAAAAATTACGATTTACCTATCCCAACGCAGCAGCTGACTCATTGTACAGCCATGTAAACGGTTTCCCCCCAAAGGCCTCCTTGTCTTTATTGAAATAGAAGTTGACTGCCACTCTTGTCGTAACCTCCCTATCTTGAAGAACGCTGACGTCATCCGGGACATCCAACGTCTTCTCCGAAGCTGACCTTTGGACATCTTCGTTTGAAGCAGGAGGCTCCGTTCCTTTCCTTTTCTTTGACGAAGGGGGTTGAATATCAAACGGTGGAGGAGGAAGCAGTTTAGACTATTTGACAGGCAGCATCGTCTCCTTTGGTGCTGACGATTCACCAGCTTCAGCTCGCCTTTTCTTCGATTTCTTGCCTGATAGTTTTTTTCTTCCTTATCTCACCCAAGGGAGGTAACGTCACCTTCATGGCTGATAAAGCGGCTTCTGTGAGATGAACGTCTTCGTCAGATAGTGGGGTAATAAATTTGGACAGACCGTATAGCCGCTGAAGTGCACCACGGCATACGAAAACCTAATCGACTTATTCAGATCAATCTGATCCAAAGGCTAGGGTTATGCGTCTGTTTAGCTTCCTGCTCAAACCGAGGCGGTTCCTTTTCGAATTCGACATGTACGTCAGCATCGCTGTGATTATTAATGAATCGCCAGTGGTGTGTAGACATGTGTTGCGGTAAATTAATTGTCGCAATTTCCCAAGGGAAAGTCATGATTCTGGCACAAGTGAAGAGACGTCCAAGTCACGTGCAGTAGATTTCAAAATCAGATCTTCACTCTTGTAGTCTATAACATGAGACTAAGGAGTGGGGGCTAACTGTTGGGGTACAATTCAGATAGGCCCAAATTGACCATGGGCCCTGGCGGCCCAACAATGTTGATCAAGCGCCTCGAACAGGTCGCACGATCGAATCGATTATTCGATTCGTTTGTTGGAATTGGTTCCTCGAACCGACTATTCGATTCTTTCAGGGTACCGTTCGTATCGGTTCGACGGATAGCACGTTCTAACGGTTAACACACGTTAAGTACAGGATCGGAATATAAGGAAGTAGTGGTTTCTGCAACAAATCATCAACCGACACGTGTCCCAGTATCACAGTTATTCACGAAGCATTACTCCACTCCACCTGACGATTAATGACCACATTTCAATTCCATAGTCTATATATAGGGGAGAGGTAAAGGAGAACAGAAAAGGAGAGACAGAAACTCTACCCGATTATTTTCTTATCTATTCCGACTTTCTTGTAACATTGCAATTTGTATGAAGAAAACTTGATAGTGAACTACAGTGGACGTAGTTCTTCATTAACAGAGTCAACCACTATAAATCTGGCGTGTTCTTTTATTTCTGTTTTATTTCTTTCATTTAATTCTAATCTTGTGTGCATATCCGAGTAGACAGGTCCATCTAATGGTGATTTGAGGGCCCAAGTTCCCGATTACTTGATTTGGTATTTCAACAATTTAATTGTAGGAAAACCCGTCTACACATATCAATCATAAAGGGAAAATATACAAAGAATGATGTGTGAATGGTAAACAATTTTTTTTGTAATTACAGTCATAGCTTAACGGTACTATACCCAACTTCACTTAAAAGTAAAGAGTTTGAATTCATCCTCCCTAGGTTCAAGGAAAAAAATTGAAAACAATTTTAGCCAAGTATTCATTAACACATGCACGCACACATTAAAAAATTACTCAAAAAAAAAAAGAAGAAAAGATGTCAATGAAAATATGTAAAAAAAAAAAAGTATAATGCATGCAAGTTAATCTAGCCATTATATTAAACTCAGTAAAAAAATAATAATAAGTACTTTTGGACCATTAGATTGATTTAAAGTTGTTTGAAGCACAAATCTTCTCACTTTTATATAAGTTATAGATTATAGATTCAATAAAATAGAAGGATTTATTTTTCTTTTATTTTTTTAGAAAACAATGAAAGAAAATTAAAAAGGACAAAACTTATGATAGGACAAATATTTTAGTCTTACAAGTAAGTCATGTTATTTTAAATTACTTCTCAACAGTCTAATTTATATGACTGGAAACAGTTTACATCTTAAGTTATAAATTTTAAACCTAAACAGTCTACATTAAATCATTGAAAAGTTAATTTAGTAATTAAAATAACCAGACCTCTAAGGTCAAAATGCTTGTCCTTGTACCATAAGATGTTCAACAAAAAAAAAAAAAAAAAAAAGAAAAAGCCTCTATTAGTTTCTGGGCATCCTTCTATCCCGAAAGAATTAGAAGACAAGAATAAAAATCAAATAATAAAAGCCCGAAAAAATGGCTCAGTCTATTTATCTTGAAGAAACAAAAAGAAAAGAACCTATTTAAGGATTCAGTTACAGAAATGGGAAGAGTCAATTTTAGTATCGCCTTAACCATATGGTTTTGTTATTTTTTGTTAATTTGTCTAGCTTAGAGTGGGATAGATATATAGCTTTCACCTTTAAGAAATTAATTAGTAGGATCCAAACTGGTTAGCTATTGCTCAATCTGAGACCTCCCAAACAATGATCAAGAAGATAGAGAAAGCATAAATAATTAAGCTATATATGGTTAACCAATTACCGTAAGCGAATAAAGAAAAGAAAAAAAGGAAATTCTCTTGCGAAGATGTAGCATCGTGATAAATCTTACATATATTCCCAAATCTAACAGCAGATATAAATTCCTATCTCCTAAAAGGGGAAAAAAGGAACGGCTAATGCTTCCCATTACAGCTTTTTCTTTAATTATCTTAATTGGATTCAATATAATCATGAAGAATTAATTTATTAGTACTTCCTCCCCTTCATATGACGCCAACATTCACGACAAATATCAGAAAATTATCATGCTTTTTTTTTTGTCGGTTATCATATGGCCTAATTATGATTGTAAAATTAAATTATAGCTTCAATTTTTGAATATTCTATATATCAAAATAATTATCATGTATAATAATTACTATGTAATTATGGTTATTTTTAACGTATTTTACAAATTGTATTGAATTTTAATTTCATCATTCAATGGTGAAGCTAGAATTTTGTTTCAAGGGAGCATAAACTAACAATTTAAAAATACCAAAAACCCTTTAAAATATCGAGTCCTAATGTTATTTTTTTAAATGTAATTATGGTCTAAGAAATTAGTTTAGTTATTTTTTTAAAGTAAAATAAATTGAAATGTTACGTTTTAACAGAAAAGTGTTTTTAGTTGAATAGTTTATGTGTATATATAAGTGAAGCATTTTTTAATAATAAAGATTTTAGCTGAAAAATTAGATAAAAAGTTATTTAAAAAGTATATTATAGGAAGTGCTAAAAGAAAAAAAAAAGTAAGGACATATTTGAAAATAAAATTACTTTAACAAGGATAAATTAGAGAAAGATCTTTATGAGAAAATAATAATAAAAAGCGTTACGTGAAAAAAAAAAAAAGCTTAAATATGACCACATTTAAAAGAAAAAACCTTTATAGGTCATCTTAAAAAAATTATAAGAATTTGAAAAATAAAATACTTTAAGAAGAACAAATTAGAGAAAAATATTTCAACAAAGCACCTAGAAATTTAATAGGAAAACACAAGACAAAAATACAATAAACAAAAAAAAAATATTGAAATTAGGATTATTAAATAGATATGTGAAATACATATTTATAAACTTAGGTTAGGGGCATATATATATACATACATGCGTAAATATATGTATACATTATATATATATATATGTATATATAAAAAAGTTGAAATAAGTGTGTGTGTATATATATATACATTTAAAAAAAATTAAAATTCAAGAGGGACATATTCCCCCTTGCCCTTCCCTCCCTCCACCACTATAATTTAGCCATGTAGAGTAATTTTCCTTTTTTTTTTTCCACAAGAGACATTTTAAAGAAAATGAATTCCAAACTCAAAGAAATACAATTATTAAATTTGACTTGAACAACCTCAAAACGAATAATGATTCAACCCTGATCAATAACGTCTGATTAATAACCAAAAAATTTTAAATAAAACGTTAAAAAAAGAGAAGCGTGTACTAGAAACTAAAATCAAACACACGCAACTAGGCACACCAAACTTCAAACACCCATATGATTATTTTCACAAACCTTTTACAAATTGTGAAAAACCTAATCGACTAAGGACGAGCCACTATGGTACAAGGATCACAAACTTATTACCCCAAAGAGACAAGCCTTGCAAACTACAAACACAACCTATAGTTAAGAGTGGGAAATCAACCTCCTTATTTGGTATAAAACAAACACACAGGACTAAATACAAACGGATATTTGATATCGCTAAAAAAAAAATATTGAAGCTCAATTACATGATCGAGGCCTCACAAGCCAAAAACCATATGCAATGCATACAACAATCTCTCTTTCTTTTTCCCCCCTTTTCTTAACTATTTCATCCCACCAATATACAGCAAAAAATTTCTCCACTACGTAAGGCCTACGATACATTATATCAAATGATCAAATAACTAGAAATATGCACTCTACCAATATCCCGAAAGAAAAAACATAAAATACGTACAATAACGATACGACATTTAATGAATATCAATATTACATATATAATATACTTAATTTACATATCTATGCATGGTAACAAATCTTCTTTTTTAATAAGAAAAGAAAGATTGTTGGGTTATTAGAATCAAGGGTGCACCAAAAAATCCCAACTAGATTGGTACCTTCGTAACACCTTCATCATCTTCCCCACCCAAACATATATTATTAACAAAATAAAATATATGTTCTAAGCAAATCTAACAAATTACAAGTTCTTGGATAGAAAACAATCCCAAAAGCAAAGAACTACTAAACACAATAGACCTTATTAAAAATCTTACTTGACTAAAACCTAATGAAAAACCTAGCAAGGAAAAAGTGTGAAACCCTTGATTTTTAATTGAAAAAATTTCAAAATTTCGGGCCAATTTGAAATGTTCAAAATACTTTGGGGTAGAAAAAATTATTTTTGAAAGATTCTTTTTTTTTTCAATTTAAATAAAAAAAACTTGAGGACCTAAATAAATCAGGTCCTCCTAGCTGTTTTTTTTCTTTTCTTTATTTTCTTCTTTTCTTTCCTTTCTTCTTTCTTTTCTTTTTCTTCTTTTCCCTTCACCTGCACGCCCAAGACCATCGTGGCTGCCTCTTTCGCCTGGCCACCTTCAGCTGCCGTCGCCTTGCATGCACCATCACTCACCGTCGACTGCCTGAAAAAGGACCAAATTTGCCGTTCCCCCATGAACTTCCAAAGACAATTTCGGCGATGTCTGGCCCCCTTCTTCCAGCCATTTACACCAATGGATTCTGCTCATTGAGGAACGTAAAACCGATCCTTTTTCTACCATGATTGTCACTGGAAAAATCCATGCCTCTACTACCTCCCTTGTCGGTTTTGTGCCATTTTCTAGCAAACCATGCTTCATTTTAAAAAGCTAACTTTGGAACAGCGATCTTCTCATTGCGAGCTTCATTTTGGTTCTAGCCTCCACCGCTGCCTCATCGATCAAATTTGTGAGATAGAATTCCAAAGGCGAAGTTTGAGAGCTTCGTATTGGTACCAGTCTCCACCACTACCTTGCTGATCAACCTCGGTCAATGCTGGTCAATGTTGGATAACGATAGTCAACGGTTGACCCCAATCACCAATTTGGGAAAAATGCCTTACTGGCATATTTTTGATACTTTGGACGTTTTTGCAGTGCCGAATTTGCAAGATGGAATTCTAAAGGCCAAGTTTGGCAATTTAAAGTTTAGACAAACGACCTTGTTCTGGATGTCTTTGCCGCCAAATTTCATCGGCTAAGTCGATAGGAATTCTATAACTCATCTCTCACGGTATTTTTATTAAGTAGCCAATCAAATTGGAATATGAATCTAAATTATATGGATTTTAAAATATTGCTTAGCAAACTAAATGATTATTGTTGTTGTTTCTGTTTGTTCTTATAATTATTATTGTTGTTATTTTTGTTGATCTTATGATAATTAATGTTGTTATTATTGTCATGGTTGGTTGGCGGTTGTTGTTGTCTTAATTCATGTAAATGATGGATGGTTATTGCACTTATTATCATCATCATCATCATCATCATCATCATTTTTATTGTTATTATTAATTAAAATTTGTTATTGAATCACCTTTAAATGCATTGTGAATCTAAGTTGGTTCCTTTATCTATTAATTGCCTATATGATTATTGTTGATTTATAGGATGTTTGGTAGGGTGGTTAGAACCGTTGGTTAGATCTATTTTTATTATAACAAGTGAGAGTTTTACACTATAGTAATTTTTTTATTGTTACAGTAGCATATGAGAACTTTACACTATTTATAACCGAGAAAGTGGTTCAAACCATGGTCCAGATTGACCTGCCAGACACCTCTTTAGGATTATGACCAATTAAAATGTGATTGAGCTTGGTCTTGAAAAATTAATGGTTAGAATAAAATATTTATTTGACTTAATATAAACTACTCCGGGTGATGCATCTTGAAGTTATGGCGTACCACAATGTATTTGTAAATTGTTTTCATGCGGGTTTAAAATTTTGGTTTTAACAAAAGCCATTATGTTACCAAAATTTCATCAAAAATTGACTAATGTGGGTAGAATGATTTATGATTTTAGTAGTTAGGTTATATCCAAATCTTATAAATGCTTAGACCTTATGCGGTGCCATCAAACAATTTCTAAGGCCATCTAAAGTGTTTCTCAAAGTTATATCCCACGAAGTGCTTATTTGTTGGGCACAATGAACATTTCATATTGACGGTATTGAATGCTATATGGCCTATCGTACGGGGTGCCCCTTTGGGACACAACGGACACAATGTGCTTATTCAGAGTGTAACGGAACTTATTTCAAATCCTTATTTCTTTTCTTTCCTTCACTAACAACTTGGGATGTGTGTGAAGATTTAAGTGACGAATTAGAGATTTTAGAATTATTGATGTGCTTGATAATATGAAAAATCAGTAAATTTTTATATTGTTATGAAAAGTTTGCTTATTAACTATACAAGAATCTTACATAATAATAGTAAGGAAAAACCAAGAGATGGGTAATGGATTTCCTACTAGGGACTATGTGCTCACTCCCCCTCTATTTTCTCCTTTCTGGTTAGTCCATTAATCCTCAGTGTCATGGATTTCGTCGATACTCCTTGTTACCTCGTTGGTGCTTCCTCCTAAAAATCTTCGATGGTGCATGGCTGATGCATGGAATCGAACACTCCCAGTAGATGATTAGACCTTTATAAGTTTTGTTTTATTCGTTATTTGAATTTATTTTATTTATGTTGACTAAAACTGCATAGCTATGCTTTCACTTATTTTATAAACATTCATTCAAACTTTGTATATTTTCATTTTAAATTTTATATTCACATTTTAATTCTTTTATTTGTTATTGAAGACTCCGGAGCCTTTGATTTATTTTTACAAAATTTTGGGCCCCACTTCAGTTTCTAATGGTTTTTGACTTTTTAGATCTTCCAAAAAAAATTCTTTCAAATAAGTGTTGGAAAACAAATACACAGTGGAATTTTAAAATTTTTAAATCAAAATATTTTAAAAAACACAAGTTTGACATGCTATATACATAAATTAATCAGATCTTACTAACCTTTGTATGCTAAAAAGCTCTTGCAATTAGTGTAGAGAAGAACATTTTAGAAGAGCCTCAACCAACTGGTCTTCTTTACTATTCTCTATCTGCGACTAGAGTATGTGTGAGCACATGTTGAACAACTATTCCTTGGTGACTCTCTTTACAACCAATTGAGAAGACCCAAAGCAAAGGTTCATGATTGTGAACAATAGCTCTTAGGGCGTTTCAGAGTATCTAAAACTATTGTGCTCACTCTTAACTACTCAACCAATCTAAATAACTGAGAAAACTCACTCCCTATTTGTAGAGGTTGGACCCAGGGTTAATCATTATCAGATAAGGCCTTAATAATTTGAATATGGATCAACATTTGATAAAATCGCATCAAAAAGCACGTAATCAAATTATCGTTAAATTGGCAGGCCGAATTAACAGATCGACCTATAGAATTTACCCCATTAGTAGGCCAAACTAACCGATCAGCCTATCGAACTTGCAATAATATAATCCTTGAGAATCTTTTATTTCCCACCCAATATTCTTTGGATAGAGCCTAAGTTTTAATTCAAATAACCCAAAAAAGAAATTATTTGATTAAAACAGTTATATATGGATAATCTCAAGAAAAATAAATATTGTTCATATTTCAACAAGTTTATCTTGAATTAATTTACTGCCTCGCCCCGAAGTACGGGAGGTGACGTGGTGGTTTAATTAAGTTGATTAAGTAGAAATTTAATTAAACATGAGTTTAAGAATTAAGAAATTATTAATGAAAAAGTGATAATTTTAAAAACCTTTTTAAAGCGAGCAATTATAATATTTAAACAAATAAGAATAACAAAATAAACAATGAGGAAATGAAAATTAAAAAATAAGGAAAAACAAAAATGGGTTCTACCGACCCATATTTTGTGTACACACATAGTACAGACAATATTAAATTACAACCACAGTTCAAAGTAAAGAGAAAAGTTAAATAATACATGCCTTGATTTTTACTACTCAAATAACCTACTTGGTTCTTTTACTGCTCGAATATCCTGTGTGTGGACTCCTCTCCAATCCTAAGCTAAACTCCTCCTAGAGGGGAAAGAATTTTAAAACAAATAAAAGGTGAGCGAAAGGCTCAATAGGACTATATCTTAAAACAAATAAATAATTTAAATAAAACTTTACCTTCGGAAATAAAGTTAAATAAATAAATTTGTTTAAATAGATTTTATTAAAAACATTTTGTCTAGAAAGTATCTTTTATCGTTTCTAGGCAAACCATAATATTCACCACTAAAGTGCCCTAGCTGGGTTTCGGGACCTGCCCCTAAGGTCACGTACTATATGACCTGATTTCTGATATGGCATCATGCCCATATATATATATATATATATATATTTCTATAATTATTAAAATCTCTTTTTACCACGTATTCTCATTCATATTCATTGTGAGGTTTATTATGAAAATCTTCTCAGTCTACAATTTATAAAAACTATCAATGAAATCCTTTTTTTCCTCAATTCATTATTGAAAACATTTTTGTTAAAATCTCTTTTGAGGCCAAATCATTTTAAAAACTAGGTTATAAAAAAAAAGGGGTAGAAGTCCTACCTCAATACTCATGCCGGTGCCCCACACCATAATCCCAGTCAGCTACACATCAGCTCCGCGGAGCCATGAACAACCTTAAATGTATAATAACTAAGTCTATCAGTATCTAGCTTAAGATATTCTATGTTACTAAACTATCTCATGGTGTCCTAGTGTGCCATTTAAGTTTATAAAATCGTATGGTATCGTTAAAATCTAAATCAAGGTTCAAAACGGTGAAAACGGATGAAAAATAACAAAATTTAACCATGCCCGGTCGGCCTGTCGGTCGCCTTAGTTCAACCGGTTGAACTGTGCAGTTTGGCCTACCGTAAAGCCAGGTTCGGTCATCCAAATTTTTTCAGGTTTAGCCTACCGGTCGTATGAATCTAGTCTACTAAACTCATGAATCCGGCCTACTGAACATGAACTTCGGCCTGTCGATCTGGAAAAATTCTAGAATTTTCTAAGCATGGGTTTCGGCCTCCCTAAGCCCAAATCTCCAATTTCAACTGTTTTCTCACATCCCAGGCATGAATAATAATCATAGCTGATAGAAAAACATAGTAGATTACTTTTTAATACATTAAAACAAGATTTAAACAAAATTTTTGAAAAAATCCAAAAATGAGGAAAATTAGAGAAAAATGAAAAATCTTGATTCAAATCTATTTTTGATCAAACAAGGCTTAAATTCTAGTTATTCTAAGTTCCTCTAACCTAGATTGATGGTTTTCTAAGCTTAGAAAAGCTTAGATTTTAAAATACCAAGAAATTTGAAAAAGTTTTGAAATTTAGAAACTAACCTTGAATTAAAGCTTTGAATCGCGTTTTTGGTCGTCCAATCGAGGTCTTGAGCTTCCAATCTACTGAATACCGAAGCTTGGGCGTGGTTTTTAAAGAAAAATTTAAGATAGATTGAGAGAGAGAAGAGAGACAGAGAGGGAGAGAGAGAGAATGAGAGGGAAAGCGAGTGAGTGAGAGTGAGTGAGAATGCGAGGGAGAGTGAGAGATAAATAGAGGGAGAGAAGGGCAAGTGGCTGCACAAAAACCATGTGCAACAACACACTGATATCAAATGGGACCTATTTGGTATTTGTCAAATTGTTTTGTTTCAAAATTTAAAATAGCAAATAAAAATGATTTTAAGAAATTTAAAAATCATTAAAATAATAAAAACAACATTAGTTTAGAAATTTTCCACAAAATGATCAAATTAAATTTAGAATACTCATTATGGCACACTAATTCACCATTTTACTCACTAATAGCATTTAATTAATTTTGGAGTGTTACAACTCTCCACCCCTAAAAGAAATTTCGTGTCACACCTCGAAATACAGAAGGTGATGTGACAGTTTAACTAAGTTAATTAAATAAAAATTTAGTTAAAACATGGGTTTAAGAATTAAGGAATTTATTTATAAAAATGTGAAAATTTTGAAAGCCTTTTATTTAAAGCGAACGATTATAATATTTGAACAAAAAGGATAAACAAATAAACAATAAGGAAATAATAAAAATATAAGTTGAGGTAAGAATGGGTCCCACTGACCCACATCTTGTGTACACACATAGTACTGACAAAATCAAATTACAATCACAGTCTAAAATAAAAGAGAGAGTTAAGATTATACATGCATTGAATTATTTGTACTACAACCTACCCAAATCTTCTACTGGTCGCAAGTCTGGTCAACGGACTCTTCTCCGATCCTAAGTTGATATCCACCTAGAGGGAAAAGATTTTAAACAAATAAAATGTGAGCAAAAGGCTCAGTAGGACTATATTTTTAAAACATTTTAATTTTCAAAGAAATTTCATTATTCAAATAAACATATAGAAAATGAATTAGAATAAATAAATAAATAGATGAAAATTTAATAAAGGTCTATCTTACCAAAATAATTTATTGGTCAACTAGAAAGAATATCATTTTTCTTTCCTGAGCAAACCATATGTAAATCACCACCGTAGTGGCCTAGCTGGGTTTCGGGACCTGCCCCTAATGTCGTGCACTTCACGACCCGATCTCTGATATGGCATCATGTCCTAAAATATATATATATATATATATACACATATCTTTCTATAATTATTAAAATCTATTCTTACCAAATATAGTCATTTACATTCATTATGAGGTTTATTATAAAAACCACCTCAATTCTACTGTCTATGAAATCAGTTAATAAAAATCCTTTTTCAACCAATCATTGAAAACATTTTTGTTAAAAATTCTTTTTGAGGCCA